>UZAE01012427.1:6071-42120 GCA_900617975.1 Rodentolepis nana | reverse complement strand
TCAAACGCCCCCCCCCCTCGAACATGCCAAAATTGCCTATTATAAAATAGCTCCTAGAATTATCCTAGCTTATTATAGCCTGTCATTGTGTGGCGGGAAAGGGCTGATAAGGCTGCAGCTTTATGACTACGCTTTGTATCAGTGGACCATAAGCCGTAATAAACGCTATTCACTCCTCTCAATCTCTTTCCTCGATAATCACAGAGTAGGGTGTGCGATAGACCTACCTCCACGTGGGGCACCCTGGGCATCGTATACTCATATGGCAAAAAGGTCTAATTATCGGCAGTTGGCTTCTGACTTCAAACTAGCATGAGCTGACTCCATGTCATATTCGATCATTCACAGTACTCACCTCACCTTTTTTCTACCTTTGTGTCTGTCTGCCTTTTTTACATCTATGAATCGCTCTTCTGTTCCTCCTCCCTCTCGACTTTTTTTCACTTAGATGTTCCTTCCCCTCTGTGGAGCCTGCAGTCAACTAAAGGGCTAATGATAACTATCAAAACGCCTGCCATTTGATATAAATAAATAAATAATCACAGAGTGTCTTAGGTAATTTCAGCAGCCATTTCGAACTTGGAAACTTTGCCAGAGTGCTATTGAGTTTCAATCAGTTCCGATTTATCTGGTATCCACTCAAATGTTCGGAAACAAATTTGGCCGACTTCGAATACCTCTAAAACTCACTTAACCTCATTCCCATTGGCTCACCCCATGCTACTTAGATTGATTTCATTTAGTTAACTTAAACGAAGTTAATCCTTTACAACGAATTGGAATTCTAAACTCATTTCTTCATATGGGCTAAAGTGCTATTTGCCTAAAGTAATCTTCTGGTTGGGATACTTCCTCTCTATACTGAATCTAGAGGTAAGTTATTTTCAACTTAATGCAACGAACAATTTTGCATAAAGAGTATTCCACTCGGTCTTTTTGTCGGCTGTCAGATATTGAACACCAGCAAGTGCATGAAATTATTGCTCCATTTGGACAAAGAGTTGGCTGTTTTCATCATTTCAGTTCTTTTTGTGCATGTATTAGTGATTAAAAAATGTAATTATTGATTTGATATCAGCTTAAAAAAACTAACTAGAAAACTTTGAAAGAGGTGAGTTGAGTTTCAATAACCAACGGTTTCTCCTGATCTCGTGGTCGTTCGATAGATAAATATAAACGCCGCTGAACTTATAAAAAGAAAATGTCCACCCATGTCATGGAGGAGGAGGAGGTCTGTCAATAATTACGACTAACCGACTTTTCAGGCAATCTGTGGATAAAAACTGTGTTAATAAGTATGAATTCACAGGGTTTGGAGTTAGAATTGTATTCACGCACATAAACCGCCTCGACTGTCTGTCGCCCACTTTACCAGCTGTCCAAATCGCGCGCGAAACAAATCGATACCAAAGTGCCACTTTGGCTTCCGATTCCCTCCTCCTCCTCCTGTCTTCGGAATTTACTACAAATCAATGCTTTTTCGACTTCTCTTTTAAGCCTTTGCCGCTGTTTGTTAATACCTTCATGTTTGACTCATTCAATTACTCAAAATCAGCTTATTGGGTGTTGAGGTCACGAACTTCTGTGAATTGTTTGTGATATTAGGTTGTCAAATGAATAAATCGTGTCCTCTATTGGTGAATAAACTAGTGGGCGGTGCAATTATCTGTTTATATGGCATGGCAGGCTTTATCATATTTTTCATTAGCCCCTTAGTTGACTTCGACCTTCACAAGTGGAAGGGGATGAATATATATCGGCTTTAGGACAGTTAACAGTAGTTTATTAGTTCACTTCTGGCTTTCCAATATCCCTGTTTTCTGTCGTTGACTGTAGGGCTAGACACCGAGTCAGGTAGGTCTTCTCCATCTCTTCCTGTAGGCCACATAGAGGGGCATGTTGGTTGAAGTTGCTTCTCCAGGCAATCGTGTTCGGTAGGCAGTCCAAATTCTGCAACAGCTTCAATTCTTGGCCAGTCGGCTTTGTTGGAGAGTGGCATCGTTCAATGCTTTCCCTTTGTAATGGGAACCAGCTTAGATCGCCTTAATAGTAATGAAATGACCAATATTATGATATGTTTGTGATTTTAATTGTAATAAAGTCCAACAATACCATTCTATTTATTTCCATTATGAGATGTATTTCAACTACGAGCAGTAAATTCATATTAGTCGTAAATATAATCAGATTTCATGTGTTATGATATGAGTTAAAATCTTCTTTAACACATTTCAGGGGTGTTTATTGCAAACTATCGATTAGTCAAGAGACTGACAGTACAGCAGTTTGGGTTTTTCTGTTCTCCTCTAATAGTCTTGAGAAGCCAACAGTACACCACTTAAATGGTGAACGATTGAGAGCCAATGCTCTTCTAACTTCATATTTGTCCAACAATCATATGCAGCATGACATTTTAATTAAAAGTAGGTCTATGAAGATTAGATGGCTATTTTCGCTTAGAGCCAAGAACTCATTATTTAAGAAACAAGAATTACTAAGCCGGATTTTGCTATGAAGTAGACACTGCAAACGTCATTCTGATAACCAATTATGCAGAGTCGGTACATGTAAGCAACCCCTTGCAAACATCAAAGTGTTGCCTAAATATACCTTTCCAAGTATGTATTTTCGCTGGCCATAACTAAGGTTTATGCAGTTTATGCACATGACATTGGTAATAGAAAGAGATATCTACTTCAATTGTTCTCTTTTCAGGAGTCAGGAATTGCTAACCTCATCCCTAAACAGGGTAAGAGGCATTGTTAGATATGAATGGAAATTTATTAGAAGAGCAAAATCATCGAATATTATTTAACGTGGACTAATACGAGCAAACATACTTCCGTTGGTGACTCACCTATTGTCTTCTTTCTGGATTTCGGACTAATTGGAGGCTAAATGGCATAATAACTGGTTCGAGTGCTTTCATCTTCTGATTTCACGGCACTAAGTTCAGACGTAAGGAAGGGGGGGTGGGAGAAGGTGGTATGAAAGTTGAAGGTCAAAGTGTCGTTAAATATCTGAATTGGTCCGGTCACTTATTGCTAATTTTCCTGATGACCATCATGTCTCTAGTGACAATTCCTGACTCGTAAGAGGAGGACAGATTCGCTTCAACATGCGGGTCGACATTTCATTACGTTGACACCCCCAATTACCATTGTTGTAAGTCAGGCAATTGATTGGATGTGTGGTTAGACAAAAAACAGGATCAACAGAAGGAGTGTATTCCCAAGAAGAAGTCTAATAAAATTGATAATAATGATAATAATATAAATAAAACAATGAGCGAGGGAATAAACCTTGAAGGTTCACTCCACAGTCAGACAAGGCAACGGTACTTTTATTCAGCACACATTTGGAAATAAAAACTAATAGTAAACCGTTGATTTAACTTACAGCTATAAATTCGTTCACTTTGACAAACATTGGAAGACACCAAGTGACAACCGATGACTTCCGCCATATACGCGCACTCAGAAAACACTTCATTGCTCTCAATTGAACTCCCAATTTCGAGTTCTGTTCAATTTGTGACTTAGCTGTATAGGGAAGCTACAAGTAGCAAAAATTTGGCCTCATGCGAGGTAACCTTCAACTGAAACTTTGGTGTTGATTTATTTCGCATGTGAGTTGGGCAGCTGACATGGCGAAATACATCCAGCCAAACCGTCTGCCCGTGCCAATTTGACCAAACACACACCACACACAAATGCTTAAACGAATTTATCAAAAGTATAATTACTGAAGTAGTTGCAATCTTACAAATAACTTGCTTCAAACTTGCACCTGATTCAGGTACGATGTCATTGCTCTATTGACCTATCATATGATCATAACTTCGAGAACTCAATAATACAACGCCAATACAGCAGAGGTGAGTTCCATTCCACAAGACAACAGCACTACAATCCAGCACACTTCTACAACAATGTGCCCATTTAAGAATGACTAACAGTTAAAAAGTTGTTCATTTTGTCCAATACTAGGAAGTCACCAAGTCACAACCAATGACCTCCTTCAAATATGTGCACTCAGGGAACACTTCGTCACTCAGACTTAAACTGTCTCCCGATTTTGAATTCTAATCAATTTTAACTCCCCTCAAAATGCGTGCCTTAGCTATACAGAGAAAGCTACAAATGGCAACCAATTGGCCTCATGCGAGGGATATCGCGTGGGAAGTACGTTTACCTTATGATAGAAAGGATGATTAGGATAATGTTCATTTTCGGCAGTCATTAGGGGAAGATTTCAGGGTAGAGGAGTGGTTGAACGAGATCTAGTTCACTTACAAATGACTTGGCGTATGGCTTGGCAGAAATAAACCAAATAACCGAGTATAATAAATTACGAATGGGAGAAAGAGGGAACAACAACATAAGTGATCCCCTATTTTCGCGGAAGATGTTGAATGAAGGGGCAATTCCCCAGTTTTGTGCTTAGCAAACAATAAATTAGTTTTGCATTTCAAAGCAATATTTGTTATAAGGAAAACGCGTGGTTTATTTACCTCGGTGCTTGACGGTTTGAGCAAACTTGTTTTTAGTGCTACATTCCGTGTCCCCTTCCCCCTATTTGAACGTCTTTTGATAGTTATCATAAACCCTTTAGCTGGCTTCCAGCTTCACAGTGGAGAAGGAACAGACAAAGTCACAAAAGTGGAGAGGGGGAACTGATGAATGATTCACAGATGTAAAAGTGGCAGACACAATGGTAGAGAAAAAAAGGTAAGGTAAGGTAAGGTGAGTACCATGAAAGTGGTGGAATATGACGTACAGTGGGTCATGGTAGTCTAAAGTCAGAAGGCAACATCTGGTTTATAGATTTTTTTCCGTACGAGTATAGGTTGCCCAGTGAAGTTAAGTCTATCGACCAAAACCATCGTAAAGTTAGCAATCAGTTAGCTTTGCAGCTAGTGGAAGCCTTTGTGAACACGGTTTCGCATGAAATTCTAGTTAGATTATTGTTTGCACCAAGTAACTGTTAATTACTAAAATTTTCACACTTGATGTCATTTCATATACAAAATCCCCTAACATTATTTAATCATCTCTTTCGATTACTAGGGGGAATAGACAATAAATAGCACTTTAATCAATTTCTCGAAGAACTCTCAAGAATATCAGATTTTTGAGATAATCCTCCGAAATGCCCCACAATAGGGAAACACTTTCTAGTTGAAATTTCTTTTTCAAAGCCCGTGAGAAATGTGACTTTACTAGAGATTTAATTAACTCATAACATTAACTTCTTGTAAAAGTGGTCTTTGAAACGCATTTATTACCTCATTAAAATTTTATTTTGTTGAAAAAATCGTTGAGGTCACATTTAGAAAGGACAGAATAGATGTGATAGTTGCATCCCTTGTAAAGGAATAAGCTTTCCGGTTTTGTTTCAATAATATAAGTCAATTAAGCTCAATTTCAATTTTGTTATTCAAAGTACCCTCTTTGTTTATTTCAATAAATATTTTGCAATTGTAGATGAAACTGGACACACCCGTATCTTGCGCTGTAAATAAGCGCCGAATACAGACGAAAACAAGATTTTCTAAGCAAGCTTATGGATTAAATATGCTGAATACAGACTCCAGTTGCAAAGAGTTTCTATTTTATTTGCCACGTACAATAATTTTCTAAAAAGGGTGCGATAGACTTACCTCCACGTGGTGCACCCTGGCCAACGTATATTCACACGGCAAAAAAAAGTATATTAATCGGCAGTTGACTTCTGACTTCAAACTACCATGACCCCACTATATGTCATATTCGACCCCTTTCACAGTACCCATCTTACCTTTTATCTGCCCTTGTGTCTATCTGTCTCTTTTACATCTTTAAAACACTCTTCTGTCCCCTCCCCCCTCTCTCGACCTTTTGATGTTCTTTCCCCTCTGTCAAGCCCAAAGTCATTTAAAGGGCTAATTATAACTATTAAAATGCCTGCCATTTGATATAAATAAATAATTTTCTTAAATCGATAACCTTTTATGATTTCATCTTTAGTATGTAGCGGATTGATGCAAACACTTGCCTTGACTATACTCAGTAATCTCTAAGGCAGGTTCTTGTAGGTTTAGAAAGGTAGCCGCAAAACTGTAGAGGAAATAGACATATAACGAGGAGCACGTATATTTGTGATATTTGAAGTGACGAGGAATCTTATCTTAATATGTACTTTCTGACATGACAACCACTAATGACTTGGGCCATTGATAGATCTGATGACCACTAAATGACATAGGTGATTGATTAGTCTAGAGGCCTCTGCTTTTGCCAAGATAAGGTTGTGTTCCACCCAGTTACAATTTGGAACTCCGATAGATTGAAACGCTAGCATAGACCAATTAATTTAGCTATCTGCTAGGTTGACTACCGCTTTTCTAGTGAAGATGCCATAATTATAACTTAACACTTTAGAGCCCTTCTCGGTTTATTTTGCTTGTTACATTAACGTTTCGTCAATATAGAAATCCAACGAGTTTAAAAATTGCATTAGATCATGTAGTTTCTTAAATCTTGATATGTTCAAACACTCCTAAAGGAGGCATTTTTCAGCACTCAAATTCAGAATCTTTTAAAGAGATAAATATGCCTTGACTACTAAGATACTCCTATGATAAAGCGAACGCACGTGTTTACCGCTACGCCACCCGGGAATCGCATACCTCCATCCGCTGATGATTTGATAATTTAAAAAGTCCACAACCTTGAAATTTTAGAACATTATAACATTTTAGGAAATTGATTATTTAAGAGTAGTTTGGTGGAATCGAGTGAACACAACACATTTTGCCTTATAAAAACATTCAATCCGGTCTAGCTTTCATTTAACTAGATTGTGAGCTATAATACTGGCTATCTATTGAAATGCAAAGTAAAACTTACTGGACTGTATTGTGGGAAAGAAAATCAATGAGAGGAATGAAAGGTACTGTGGGGGTGGGGGGGGGGGGGGGGGGGGGGGGGGGGTAGGGGGTGAGATCAGAAGGAAGTAGATGGCCAAATTGTCTGGGCTCTCCACTTTCTAATAATGAGCATATAATTGGGTAGTTAAAATGTCACTGAAACGATGTTATGAAAATAACTTATTTTCGCATTTCAAAACTTGGCCATACAAATTAAAATGTGTTATATGGATTATTTAGGAAATTTATACTTTGTTTATATCAAATGGTAGGTAATATGATAGTTATCATTATCCCTTTAGCTGACTTCCAGCTTCACAGAGGGGAGGAACAAAGTAACAAAAGTGGGGAGGGGGAACTGAAGAGTGATTCACAGATGTAAAAGTGACAGACACAATGGCAGAGAAAAGAGGTAAGGTAAGGTGAGTACTATGGAAGTGGTGGAATATGACATACAGTTAGTTTGAAGTCAGAATTCAACTTCCGGTTTATAGACATTTTTGCCGTATGAGTACAGGTTCCCGGTGTGCATTATGTGGAGTTGTCTATCGCACATCCCCTTAGGATATTAGTAATGAAATCATTCAAACTCTCGGAATACTGCTATGTTTCAGCATCTATGGTTTCTTATTTATCACCCCACTATCAATTTGTAAAAATTAGAGCAGTTTGAAATTTTGATTACTAGATGTGGACAAAACTATATATCTTAAACAGCTAAAACGGCCACACTTTTCATTTGGACCACTAAACTTGAATTCAAACAAATCCCAACCACCTACACCGATCCTCCATTACTTTTGTGTTAGAATGACGTCTGTTTGAAGTTAACATTTGACTTCTAGTAAAATGCTATTATTAATTCTTGCTTTACGACATACTGATCCACTTTTTCAGTCAGTCGCAATTAACTAAATCCCCCGAAAAGGTAGAATACCGTACCCCATACATTTCCAAATGCCAAAAAGCACATTGGTTTTTTGATTGACAAGGTTTTTGTCTTAAAAAGGAGAATTGATTCTACGAGGATGTCACTATGCTGCTCCTTTCTACTTAGAAGGTCATTCCAGATTTGTGGAAAGTGAGGAAGATTTTTTCAATAGCACTAATGTAAGCAGCGGTACGCACGTCTATGCCAAGATGGTAGCGATCACAAGTATCCATAACGTTCTAAAGCACAAGCAATAGCAAGGAAATTATGAATTATCGCAACGGAAGGGTGAGTAATTCAATTCCTGCAATTAACTCACATTTGAAGCGCGTTGAACACTGTAGTGAAGGCCGGAATGAACAACATCCTCCTCAGAAATGTTCTAGAAGTTGAGAATTGAGGATTGGAAACGTTTACTTACATCGTAACGTTCCTGGAGGGCTTTAGTGGGATTTATACCAACCTTCTTGCCGAAAGCATGTTCCAAAGACTCCTCAACACTCTCTAAATAAGCCATTATCAAGTTGTGAAATGAAGAAGGACTTACCCAGAAGATACTGTTGGCTATCTTTCTCGTACTTAAAGGAGAGTTTACCGAAGCTGACATGGTTAAGATTTTTTAGCCACTCAAAGTATGAAACCGTGACACCACCCGCATTGGCAAGAAGGTCAGGGATAATTAGAACATTCTTTTCTTTCAAAATAGCATCAGCAGGGGGTGTAGTAGGACCATTAGCGCCCTCAATGATGAGCCTAGCCTGAATTTTATCGGCATTACTAGCATTAATTTGTCTTTCATTAGCAGCTGGAATGAGAATATCACATCTTTCAAAGAGTAAATCAATTGATGCTTTGGATGACTCTGCACCTGGAAAGTCAACAATGCTACCATGCTTGGTCGTATACTCATTTAGAGCAGTAATGTCGATCCCATTGGGGTTGTAGAGATTTCCATCGACTTCAAGAATACCTATGCACTTAGCCCCACCCTCATGGAGGAATTTAGCACTGTATCTACCGACGTTGCCGTAACCCTGGACAATAAAAGTTTTGCCTTTAATACCTGGACTCAAACTGCATTTTCGGGTCCAGGCTTCTTTGTTGATAAAGTTCTCAAGAGTATAGAAGAGACCCTAAATTAATTAATTCATTATCAGAGTAGAGCACAAAAAATACAAGTCCGGTAGCAGCAGTACGACCATGGATCCCACCTTGGTTAATGGGTTTGCCAGTAACACAGGCCTTTGAATTGACATCCTTGTAACCTAAATTTCTTGTAAATGTTTAATAAAATTTTTACCAATTGTTTGGGTGTAGGTATCAGCAATCCAAGCCATTTCGCGTTCGCCAGTATTCATATCAGGAGCAGGAACATCAATATAAGCACCAAGATAACCCTTCTTAGCAAGTTCAAGAGCATATCGTCGAGTAATACGCTCTAGTTCATCTTGCGAATAGGATTGAGGGTTAATTCGAATGCCACCCTTAGCACCACCAAATGGGACATTGAGAACAGCACATTTGAAGGTCATGAGAGAAGCAAGAGCAAGAATTTCACCCATTTCTACATTAGAGTCATAGCGAATACCCCCTTTGCATGGCAAACGGTGGTGACTATGTTGAGCTCGCCAAGCAGAAATGATTTCATAAGAGCCATTATCACGTTTTATTGGAAAGTTGAACTCGGATACATTATCAACGTTACGAATGTTATTTAAGATTCCCTTAACATACTCGGCTTTTTTATCGGTTGGTCCTCGCCATTCTATTTCTTCGACCATCTTTTTCTCGACAAATTTGGCTGCATTGTCGTAGAATTTTCCAACCATTTCATGGAAGGGTAGTTCCTGACTGCAGGTTGAAAGTTTAACGGCATTAAGGAGATAGTTAACCTTGGAAGTTCCATTAGCAATGCATGCGATTCTAGGCGACAACATCCCGATAGAAAAAGGGTAACGACAACGCCTTTACCTATCAGATGTACTTAAATATCGGCTTTCAGCCTTGAAAGACTCATTCCATACAAGTAAACAATTCAGTTTTATCAAATTTACTAATATTATAATTTTCAATATTATGAACATAAATAACTAGATTTGATTTCCAAGATTAAAGTTATTTTACTATTTTATTATGTTCCAAAAGCATTAATAATAAATGGCATACGCTTGACTGATATAATTTAGTAAAAGTCAATCAAGCTACTACATTTTTAAATAAAATCTCAAATAGCAAAGTATAAAAGCTGCTGTGATTACAGTTTTTCTTTTAAAAATTTGTTTAATTACGGACAAATTTAGAATTGGCCTTTCCACATAATTACTACATATTAACAATTCGGTTTTATCTGTTATTAAATAGGTTTGGGTAATGAGTTTAATTTCGATTATCTTGGTTTTAAGACAATACACTTTTGGGGTTTCCTCCATTTTAAAGAAATTCTATTTCAATATCCTTTAATTATTGGCAAGTTCATTTTGGCGTAAATTTTGTTTATGATTTATTTATTTTGAATGCTTCTAATATAAATATAGAACGACGAACTTTCTACTTAATAAATAATAAAAGTATTGGGGAAAATAATCACGCTTCTTTAATTACATTCCAGTTACAATAAAATATCCACCTGTAATTTGGGGGAATCAAAAATTAGTAAAGCTTTTAAGGTACCAAAGCTTTCCAAAGAAAATACCAAAAGAGGATTAACATGGGTGTTAAGGAAGTATGAATAAACTAATAAAGTAACTGGAATACATCAAAATAATTCGAAGCTAAGATGCATGCGGAATTATATTGTTGAATTTTTTTAAACATAAATACATTACAAAGTTGTGAAGCTCGACAGATAGTTCCATGCTCAACCTGAAGGCGGCATGAGGCATGTGTCTGTTGAAATAAGGAATTACTAATGAATTGTATCAGGAACGATTTCTCACTCTTTTAAGAATAGCTATCACAATTATATGTTGAACCCAAAAGATGGAAGTTCTTGTTGGACTTCCGTAATCACCCTAGGTTCTTTAGAATTCCGTACGAGAGTTAAGGACACCGAAGAAAAAACCGACTTCCATGTACTGGCAGATTCACGTGCATTAAGATTTATACGGAAAAAAGAGTTATTAAATTAAGTGAAATGGCAAAATCGGAATGCTTTCGAAACCGATTGTATTTAAATGATGAAATATATCATGAAACACCGCATTATATCTACAGGCAATCCACTATTTCATGGCCAAAAGCAATATGCAATTATGAATTTAAAGGGAAAGCCGTTGCTAAGGTTTTTGTTTAGAGCGTTTATGCGTTTCTTCCAAATGTGTGCGTTTGGGCAAAACGTGTTGAATTGCATATTTCTGAGAGTTCATTCCGAAACGCAACCAAGTTATTAAGTTTTAGAAAATTTCGAAAAACCTAGAAGTAATAACAAACTCAACGTTAGACTAAAATAGAACAATAAGAGCCTTAAAGGAGAATAATTTCCAGCTGGGTCAGGCCAATCGCATATTTATTTCAAACGAAATTTTAACGTTGCAATAGCCATTTAGGTTATACTACACCATGGTGTAATATTACAAAGAAAGGATGTCCACGACATTGTTTTCAGAAGACATTTATAGCGGAAAATAAAAAATGAAATGATGTTATAAAATAGATGCTATATATTTTCAATTCTCTGAGGCACTTTTTCAATTATACAGTCGATTCCTTTTAACGCAATGGCTTATCACACTCAAGAAATGGGCTCTTCTGTTTTGACATAAATAAGCCTCAATAATAGGTCTCTCAATGAATTACAAGGTTGCATGTTAAATATAAATCCGGAACTGTACTAGCAAGGTTATAAAAGAAAAATTTATTCAATAAGTTATGCAATTTTTCGCCACACTAACCGCAAATTTAAAATTTCATTTACCTTAATTTAATGCTAAAATTATAATACCCTTAGAATGTTAACAATAAAAACAATAAATTAAATCATGCAAATATAAAAAATAAATATATATCCATGAAGTCAAATTTCTTTTCGCTCTTTTACCCAAATGTCTAATATTCTTTTAACCGACTTATTTACATTTATACGTCTCATTGATTGGCAGTGGAATAGTTCCAGCATTTGAATACAACTTCAAATAAGATGCAGTCGTTTATACAGAAATTGTAATTGATGTAAAATACATTTACCCTTTCTTTAGGTCATTAAATAATAACCCCTCTAATGTCTATAACTCTATCCATTCCTCATGTGTTGATGTTATACCAAGTTCGAAGTGTGAAATTATTAGTCAGAATAAGGAATCTAGTAACTGCGTGAGTTTATATCGTTTTTTAACTAGGTTCAGTTAATGGTTTCTCCTTTAGTTTCTTATGAGTGGGAGTACAAGCAT
Organism: Rodentolepis nana; assembly: GCA_900617975.1. NCBI lineage: Eukaryota > Metazoa > Platyhelminthes > Cestoda > Cyclophyllidea > Hymenolepididae > Rodentolepis > Rodentolepis nana. The sequence goes on along the minus strand of UZAE01012427.1, from coordinate 29,894 downwards.
TATCCTTCAAAGATCATTTCTAAACATATGCCATCTGGAAATCTTGCGTGGTTAATTAAGCGTAATGCGAAATTTCTTTAATCTTATCTTAATTACCATAGCGGATCCGACTCAATTATTTGTTCGTCTTACTCATGGTCGTAATAGATCACTTATCAGAGATTTTGATGGTGATTTCTTGACACTGGACTTTTCTCAATATGACAAACCAATTTTGGCTATCCTTGGTCCTGATGGTGTTTTGAAAATCTATCACATCAACTTCACCCATGGAGACAATGATTTATTGATTACATTTAATCTTGCTGAAAATGTAGCATCCATAACGCATTTCCTTCTTGAATGGGGTCCAAAATCGAAGCTGCCAAAAAATGGTATGGATACTTCGTTGCTTTTAGTTGCAACTGTAAATAAGAAAGTAAGTTATTTTTCGTTCACTTTTAATGCCTCATTCGCTCAGGTATTTGTTATCGATTTGAATGGCGTCGTTGAAAATTTGGATCAAAGTGACCAAGATTTCACGGAAGCTTTAAGTAGATACCGCACGAAACCTCGTCTTCTTTCCAATATGATTAATATTATATCTCCCTTTTCACACGACGTTGAAGCAGTTACGTTTTCTGTCGATGCTTCAACACTTTTTGTCAGTGCAGACCTTGGGAATATCTTCGCTTTCAATCTCTTCGATAAAAATCGGCCTTGCTTTATAGCTTTTCAAAGTTGGCCTACGGATACCTATTCTCCCCTATTTGTGCTCAATTATGTGAATTATAAGGGGTACTTGCTCGAATTTTTGAAGTTATTTAATTTTCAGTATTGACTATTTAATTGGAGGGACCAACTCTTGTCGGGAATTTCGACTCTGGCGATTGCCAAATTTCAAGCTTCTCCAAACCATTCGTTTCTGTTCAAATGAAGAGGAAGAAAGTGTAGAAGAAAATAAAAAACGTTCACCTCCTCCAGTGCTCATTTCTCAATTTGATCAAGAGTCGGGGGTGATGTTTATCAGCGATATTAAGCGTACGGTGAGGCCCTTTCTTTATTCTTACTGCTAATAAGGTTTATTTAGTAAACGATCTATTCGTTATAATTGCAGATATCATTTTTTCCATATCGTTAGTTAAGTGAAACACTTACATCTGCTTATTTCGTTTTATTTTAAAGATTGGAAGGCTATTTTTGAAGTTGAATTCCACTATTTAAAATAATTGATCACTTATTTTTTTTATCGGTTCAATAAATTTGTCCCCTATGGCTAGACCATTTTTCAGTGTTTAGTTGTTCTAGTGCAATTATAATTTGATAGTAAATTAGGAGCTTGATGAATGCCAGTTTTTGATTTCCGGACCAGTGGGGTAATTAACTGTGCTGTTTAAGTTGGGTCAATGCAATGAGTCAATTGCAGCAATTCGATCCCTCGCCAGGCATCCCCCTTGGTGTCATTTACTCATTTATTTCCTTCTTTTAATCATCTTACTATCTTCGGCATTATGCGATAAGTGATTTGATCCTCAGTTTGAAGGCTTATTATTTAATGCAGTATACTAAAAGTGCATTTTTTGCACGGGGTCTTATAACCTTATTAGCCCACTGAATGTCTCACCAAGTCCTCGATTCTGTAGAATTGAAGTGGCAAAACCGGCCCCTTATAAACGGTTAAAAACACTTGCCACTTTTGACAAGCGCTTGTTTCAATCTATGAAATTGAGCTACCCATCTTGCAAATACTGTGCTACCCGAATCTAAAAGTCGGATTCAGAAAGACTTTGATGTCTTGACGCCTTCTTTATAAATCGTCGCATTGCAACTTTATCCTATATTTTGGAATTTTCCTTTCAATTTGTTTATGTCTTCTTCTAAGGACCTTCACCACGTAAATCAATTTCCAGGTGATGTTCAGGTGATACATATCCAAGACATGGAACGGTTACTGCACTACGGCTTATAGAACTAGCAGTGATTATTGAGTGTTTTTAAATTGAAAGCTCCTTGATGATCTCTATGCGTCCATCCCAAGTGTGTCATGGCAAACGTTGCAACAAATTAGACTGGAAGGTTACATCGCATGGGTCCAAATTATTGCCATTTGTAGCTTTCTCTGTACAGCTAAGGCACGCATTTTGAGGGGAGTTAAATTGATTATAATTCGAAATCGGGAGACAGTTGAAGTCTGAGTGACGAAGTGTTCCCTGAGTGCACATATTTGAAGGAGGTCATTGGTTGTGACTTGGTGACTTCCTAGTGTTGGACAAAGTGAACAACTTTTTAACTGTTAGTCATTCTTAAATGGGCACATTGTTATAAAAGTGTGCTGGATTGCAGTGCTTTTATCTTATGGAATGAAACTCACCTCTACTGTATTGGCGTTCTATTATTGAGTTCTCGAAGTTATGATCATATGATAGGTCAATAGAGCAATGACATCGTACCTGAATCAGGTGCAAGTTTGAAGCAATTTATTTGTAAGATTGCAACTACTTCAGTAATTATACTTTTGATAAATTCGTTTAAGCATTTGTGTGTGGTGTGTGTTTGGTCAAATTGGCACGGGCAGACGGTTTGGCTGGTTGTATTTCGCCTTGTCAGCTGCCCAACTCACATGCGAAAAAAATCGACACCAAAGTGTCATTTCGTCGTCAGATTCCCTCCTCTCGATTCATCTCATCGGCCACATGTCTCCTCAATTTCCTGCAAATCAATGCATCTTGGCTCCATGTTAAACCTTTTCCACTATTAGCCAACTTTCTGCAATTCAGATGTTTCGATTTTTACCAATTGTTTCTAAGAGATTCTAGGTTTGATCACGAATTTCAACTTGAACTTGCCTTTCTATAATTAATATCTGCTCAATTCTTCTCTTTCTATGCACTTTTCATAAAAGAACAATTCTAGCTCTGACCCATTGTAGTATATTGTTTCACCAATAAAATAAAATACTTTTAGGCTTCTTAAGGTTTAGGACCAAAAGTAATCCTCAAGAAATATGATTGAGGAGGTGCAATCTATCCAGTCTCATGAAATTTGTGATGAAATTTTGCAGCTCGAACTCATTTTGCTTAGTTCTGTTAACTTGAGAATTTCCCCTTTCACATCTCTTGAAAGTCCGGTTCTTCTTCAATGGACAATGCCTCTCTGTGCATCTTGGACAAGAATCTGACTCGATCCTGATGACATATATATTGAAATTTGAATTTTGGTATGCGAATTGTTCATTTGGTAAATATTGTGTAACTCGAGTCGAAAAATATTTCATACGTCTTGACTGCACCTTGTATTTTCTTGATTTCACTGTCATCGGACCTACTATTTCTTGATGTCATTTACTTCTTATACTTTTTTTTATTTAAAAGGTGGTCTTTTTTCCCCAAAAATGGAAGTGTATGCTACTCGTCGGGTATTATTTAATACCTTTATAGTTTGAAATTCTGTTGAATTTATGTTCAGTTAGACCTTGGCTAATTTTTCATGCAAGTTCACATTTGTTTGTGCTTTACTTTCCGTCTATATTGAGGATTGTCTCTGATTTGTCTGCCTGAAAATTTTTTTGATATTTATCAGTTAAATCTTTCATCATTGTACTTTTGCGATCATTTTTTATATCTATTTCAAACCCCTATTTATCATGGCTGGCCTGTGTGCTACTTCGTACTATGCCTTCATTGTCGACATGTCCTCGGCTTCCTGTTTATTGTAGAGCTGGGGGTCGCACCAACTTACCACTCCTTATTTCACTTTTGTGCAGAATAAATTACTTTATGAATTTGTTTCATATTTTTTTAAGTTTTATACTCTATTTTTTCGACTGACCTTTCCTATCTTCGATTCTATTTACTGAATATATTAACCTAAATAATTTTTTGACGATGTGTTTTCTACTATCATATTTCAGTAATAAGCAAATATTAGATCTCATTTGTGCGTTCGTTCCTGGATAAGTAAAATTCAATAGTAGTGTGTTCTATCTTACCATAGTTACAATCTGTGAAATTAATTCAATAATACTTAAATTTCATTTGTACAGGTGCTGTATACACTTCTGCTAGCAAGTAATCCTAATAACCCGGAAGAGCTCCGATTTCAGTGTCTTTGCGAGTTTCCTCTTGTGGCTCCTTGTATCGCCTTTAATCTGAACCATGCAACTCGTTCGCACTCCTTCGATAAGCGTGAGTCGACAGTTGGTTATGCTTTCTACTTACTCTCTAAAATCAAACGCACGCACGCACACACATCATATAGCGAATCATATTTGCTTTCGCTACGTCCCGGTTCGCTAATCTGTCAAGGCTGTGAGCCTATTGGCTACTTCATGTCTGAAATTTACATGGCTCTAAATGTCATTCTCCATTTCTCTCAGTCTCTTTTTGTGTTGCTACAGCTCTCGTCGATTCAGCCTTAGCTGATTCTGACAATATCGCAGCCAATCTCCTACTAATCCATCCAAAGTAAGTTGTTTATTACATCTTATTTCCTCTCTCTAGGGCATTGGCAGTTGGAAGACTCTCTTTCTTTGTTCCTCTGCAAACGTACATACAAAAGGATTTAAATAGCTCCCTAGAATTTCCCAATTCAGAAGTATGTGATTTTCCAGTATTTATTAACTTATTAGGAATCGGAGCCTAATTCATCCAGCTCAGTCGTTTCGTCGAATCCTCCTGAAGAAATGGATGTTTTTTCTCGCCTGCTGAATATACGTCCAAAATCAGAAGCTTCCAATCCAATTCATTATAATTCACAAGGGAATGTGGGAAATGCCGCATCTCCTTCGGAAAATCCACCCTCTCTTGAATCGAGTGAGTTTTACTATTATCATTTTTTTAAAACTTGTTATTAATTGAACATTTCACCAGTGGGATTGTTTCATAAGATTCGATGGAATTGTAGCTAGTTTTGGAACTTCTCTTAACTGCCTGTTTTACAATGAAATATCTGGATGCAGAAAATGGTAAGGCAGTTTAGCAACTTGGCGGCTGTAGGTAGAAGTAGAATGTAGTCAGGTTATCAAGTAAGTCTTGTTTTGTATGATATTGGATTTCATCGAGTTGTCATGTTTTTACTTAATGAGCGCCATTCACTGAAAAACTTGTCCTTAATGTTCCTAAGTTCAGTTTTCTGATATGAGTTCATGGTTATATTGACATTTCAATCACTTCGTTTGCATAATTCTAATTGACAAAGGCTCGATTAAAGTGTTCTGTACATCGGATAACCTTTCACAGAAGTTAAGTGTAATGGAAAATTGTGGCTAAGAATTCTATTTACTCTATTCCTCTTCTCCTTCCAACATATCAAAATTTATTAATAAATATTAGATTGCTTTTTACAATGGGTTTAGGGGAATTTGTATTTTGTCATTTGAAATATTTTCGTTTAAACGGTGCATTACCATAGAGTTTTCGTGCTCACAATTTGTAATAGATAGTTACCTCCTCGAAATTAAAGTTCTATCTCGATTGTCGATTCAGAATAGCCTATGTTACTTTTAACTCACCAAAGAACACCAAGTGTTTAAAAACTTGAAATTCTTTTCTCAAATTTTAAAGGCACCCAAAAAATCGGCGCATGTTTCGATCCTGTCACTATTTTTAGCCTAATCGGGCTGATTGATTTGTGGGGTTAATGGTGAAAAGCAATGCGCTAAGCAATTTGTGCTTTACATATCACAAGGCCTCGTCAATAACATTTTTATCGCAATTTCAAAGTCCACTTCTGAACTGTTGGCTTCACTTGAATTCGATTTTCTTTTTTAAACACAATTATGCTTCTCCCCAAAAGGTCTTAAATAGGCTCGAGTAGAACACAGTAGGCCGGAGTTAAAGAATTCATTTTGAATTGACGATTTCAGGCATCTGGAAGTCATTAAAGCATCTATTACTCTCCTTTATACGATGGTTCCCAAGCAGTAAGTAATGCTACCTAGTTTTGTGTAGATTCCTTTTTGAGTAATTTTCATACCTTGTGGGAGTTGAATTACCATCTTCGTGTTATCCATACAGACCTGTCTTGGATATTCTACTTTGTGTGTGTGTGAGTGCCTTCTTTTAAGTTATTAATGTCTTCTTGTTCGGAAGGAGAAGGTTAAGCTCTAGAAAATGTAGTTATATGTTTTCAAAGTAAGGATGTTTTCAAGGTCGTTGTGAATCAATGCACATATATTGGTGTGGATAGCTAACCGCTGACTATTTCCTTTCAAATAAACGTTAATATAAATGCTAGTTCTCACAGGAGGGGTATCATGGTTTATAATCTCCTTTACTAGGTTAAGATTTGTTCGTTAAGGGTGATCTTTTATGTCACCTCTTTTGAACCCAATGGCACTAGCAATCTTAAGGTATTCATGATTACGCTTTCGATTTCAATCGCCTCTTTTTCTTTAACTAGGCACTCCAAAGATTTCTCTAGAGGGTGAAGTGTAAGTTGCCTCTCTTTTACTTTGAAATCGCAATGATTTCTTTAATGAAAAATGCCTTTTCCTTAAACATATAGTACTCAAAACTCAACAATTGGTATAAGATCAAGTCCAAGTAGTCAACAAGAAAGCGTTGGAGGAAGCGCTGTGTTTGGTGGTAGTGGTCTAAGTAAGATCTTTGACTCCTCTCCTAGCAACATAGATCCCCCTTCGTTGATCTCAGTTTATCCCCACGCAACTTCACCAAATCTGCAGGAGAATCTTCAGCATGGACCTTCTACTTCCTCAGCACTTACTGGTATGTATTGCCTATCTGTCAAGGCATATATAGTATATTCGGTGGGGAGTGTAATTGATTTATAGCCAGAACGTGTGCTTACTTGTTTTGGGTGTCTTGTGTGCAATAGTTGCACAACCACTTGGTGTATTGTAAGAAGAATCTCGCTTTCGTTGCCCCTCTTGTAGTGAGTTAACTTCTTATACTCTCGCCTTTTGTCAATAAATTGGGAGGGGGGGGGGGGGGGGGGTTTATTTAAAGAAGGGTCCTACCTTAAATAGATGTTTTGTGGTTGGTTAGCTTTCGTGGTAAACGATGCCTGCTAATTAGTCATTTCTAAAGTACTAATTGTGCATTTAACTTAGTAGTTTCAAACCGCTTTTATATTGACCAAAGTAAAAAAAGAATGGGAAATAGAGGGTTAATAAGATTTGAGAATCAAATTGACAAGATGGAAATACCCGTGTTGATTTATTGCCAACGAAGTTGTGGTAAAGAGATTAAATCAGATTTTTTGTTCCCATTTCGTGAATATAAGTAGAGTTTTAATTTCCTATTGCTTACTACAAGTCATTATAATGAGCTAGATTTGACAAGAAAAGGAAATGTCGTAACATCGACTAAAATTACCTTCCCTAATGGTTGATTTGGTCAATTTATTTGCCTAAAATGGCTGGTTTCAAGGATATCAAAGAGTTAAAGTTTCACAAATGAAGCATCAATTCATTCGTGAGTGTGTATCTGACCCAACTTCCGTTTAGCTTTCTAAATTCTTATGTTTCTTTCTTAAAGCCGATGCGAGTCGAACTCCATTCGCGGGTTTTGGAAGAGGATACAAAACACCAGTGCTTTCAGATTCTGTGTGTAGTTTGGCAGGTAGTAGTAGTGTTGCCAGCCTATCAAGCTCCCTTCGTCGTAAGTTCTTTTTCATTCCCACTTATTACCAATTTCAGTAGTATATGCCTATCTCTCTCTCCCCATAGATAATTCTTCAACAAACAATTTTGTGGGCCCTCCGAATGATAATCAGAATAGGGCCATTGGCTTGAGTATGAAGAATGTTCTCTCCGATTCTACTCGAAGTTTGGATGGCTATTCAGTCGGCACAAATATACCGCAGAGTCAAGGTGATTCTCAGTTCCATAAAGTTCAAAACCAAAACCAAAGGGGCTCTACTTCCGCATTTTCCCTAGACGAGAGTCTTTTAGGAGGCAGTGGCGATAACAACGGTGACATTGTCCCATTGCTAAAAGCTATTTTTCGACAGAATAAGGAAATCCTAGGCTCGGTAAAAACTCTTACAAGTACGTGACATGAGAATAGGCGCATCTAGCAGGGTATTTGTCGTTATTGAGCCTTTGTGTGTGTATGTGCTTTGTAGACAAGGTGCTTGAGAATAAGAATAATTTGGCAAAACTCTCGAACGAACAGAAACTCATCATGAAGCAAGTGAATTCACTCACTTCAGCCGCACCTGGAACTCCAGTGTATCCTGTTGCAAGTTCCACAACTTCTCCTCCTCCTTGGGCTAATCAAATATTGGATCATGGTAAGTCGGTTATGGGTATTTTATTCCTATGTGAATTAACGACATTCGTTTGAGATCAACAATGAAGTGTAGTGATTTACGGATGCTCAAATTGGTATACTAGCATTATCTTACTTTGCATTATTTCAGTTGGTTCTTCTTCGTGGTGAACAACGTTTCAGTGTGTTATAATAATTAAATCGCCGCAGTTATAGTGAGTGGCAATTCACTCTTAATTGCATTCCAGGGCGCAAACTAGATCCTCTCTCTACAACTCGTGTTAATTTTTATGTAAATCCTATTGTAAAACTACAGGTAATCTTTTTAGCAGTCGCAAAAAATGAGTCATGGTGAAGTAGAAGTTGGGAATAAAAATCAAAAGGCCAGGAAATAGCGTTTGAATTTTGAGCGTTAAACCGGTTAGTTGGATGGGCTCAGTGATGGCAGATCGATGTGTGGTTGGGTTTTGGGAGATTTGATCCGCCTGTGTACATCCACTAGTCGAAATTGACAATATTGGTTATTATCCACAAAGCTAAAATGTCAGTTCCTTGATGAAAGAGAATCATAAGGTGTTACTTGCATTCTCCTCAGAACCTGTTCCTGGGTTCTGTATGCCAGTTCTAGACATGTATATCTTTAATATCCTAGTTTTTTTTCATAGTTCGCAAACAGAAGACAGAATCTGCCAAACAGTTGTCTCAACTTGAGATAGCTGTCAAAAATCTTCAACTCACTGCCGCCAACTTGCCGCCGGATACTGTCATGGGACCGCGTTCTCTTGTCTCTCCTACACCGAGCTTGGATAACAAACAAATAGTGGAACAGGTCCGTGGTGTTGTCCGAAATGAATTGCACAACCTCTTCCAAGCCAGTAAGACCCATGCCGTATCTACTTATATTGATTTATTAGTAGTATACTCTATGTGTGATGCTTTGATCCTCTTTAGATTCCCCAAAGATTGTGGATCCTTTGATTCAGAATTTACGAGGAAATTTGGAACGAATACTCAGCCCCCTTCCACAAATAGTTGCCGATCGAATGCTAACCGTTATCAAAGAACCGGTTAGTTCTCCAACTTGAATAACAGAAGTTCTAGTTTATAGGGGTAATAGGAAGAACTGATCATCAATTTATGAAAGCTTATAGTGTGGCTAATAAACTACCAAATAACTATGAATGATCACAGTCTATCAAAAGTGCAGAATACATGAGCTTCTTTGAATAAACCACAATGAGTATTCAAACAATGATAAGGAGTAGAGATGAAAGGGCAGAGGTGAGAAAGAGTAAATAATTGTCATGTATTTGTGTGAGCTGAAATTCAAGGGTAGTTTATGAGCCCCTTGAACATAGACACGTTTATTTTGTGGGTGCAGTGTACTTTTCAATGAAATGGGCAGTTAGTGAAAAAAGCGGAGTCAATAAATACGTCTAGACACGCCAGTTGGTGGGGGGGGGGGGGGGGGGGGTTGGGAGATTAGAGTTGCAGCGAAATGAAGATGAAAATCCAAGATAATGACTGAAGAAACCCAAAAATATGGTCTGGGTATAGTAGAAATAAAGTGCTTTGATATTTTATAAAAAAAGAATCGTGAAGAAGATAGTTATTTTTACAGCTTTCACCTAGATTTCCTATAGTCTGCAAACCTCTTCGCTCTTTATTCAATCCCTCCAAACCAGGTAGGCGACTGAAAGTGAGGGTGGTAGGTGCGTCTATTTCATGTGGGCTTTTTGAAAGTAACGACTTATCACCTGGCTTAGTCAGCATGGGGAGACCAACTAGATGCCAACCCATCAGTAAGGCCTAGCAAAACAAACAGGATTGAATCAATCTCAGCTTAATAGAATGGTCACCTTCAATTTCGTCTCTTCTCTTTTCCCTACTTTATTTCCCTCAACTTTGTAGAAATTTGTCCAATATATCGCAGATCAAATGAGTGGATCCCTGTCTCCAGTAGTGGCTGAGGGTTATCGCAATGAGTTGCGTCAAACCCTGGTGCCCGGTCTCAACAACGTTGTAGACAAACTGTGCAAAGATTTGGACGACCTTGTTCAGGGCGCTATGAACAGGCGTAAGTTTATCTTCTTTTCAATATTTATTCACTTTAGTAGGGATTCAGGGGTTGAGATCATACTCTGCTTTGTTAAGATTACTAGGGAGGTTATTTTTTAAGGACTGGAAAGTGGAAGTCTGTGGCCTTCATTTGTTAGTTATGAATTCTCGTAGAAGGCAGTTAGATCCACGTCTCAACATCTCAATGTGCAGCTTTTATCGAAAGATTAGGATGAATTGGTTAAAAAGTTGTTGAGGCGTGGGAAATACGTTTTATTATTTATCGTAACTTGGCTCTTCAGACATGGGTATTTTGAAAGCAATGCAAACCACTAAGCGTGCACTTGTCGACTTGCAGACAATGTGCCCGGGTTCTTTTTCCCTTCACTTTCCTCATTCTTCTTTTCGCTTTCAGATATTCAGACGGTCACAATGCGAATTGAATCAGGAGTGCAGAGCACCTGCAATAAGATGGATTCCTCGACCAAGAAATTTGATGACCAGATTAAAAGCCTGTCCAAGGATATATCTGTAAGTGTTAAGTGTTTTTATTAGAGTCGTTATTTTAAGCCAAAACTAAAATACTAATTGAACCAATGTGAACCTTATTGGTTAATGTTTAAGCATTGTGAAGGTTTTCCATTGGGCGATACTAGGTCTGTAAGAGTGTAATCCTATCCCCAGAGGAATGAATAAATCATGTGCGTTAACTGGGCCTTCATATCGGAATTGTTGGAATGTAATTGGTCAAACAATGGGTCAGTTGATTCTTTGGCCAATTGCGTGATATTGCCATGTCATTGTATGAAATTGTTATTCCACATTCCGTTGATTAAAAATGAGAAATACAACTTAAGGAGGAGATTAATAGTAAACTTACGCCTATCATTACCCAATGTTTCGGTAGTGGAGCTAAAAATGTGCTAAGTAAACTTCCTCATCAAAGGCAGTATTTCGCATCTTAATAGGTTGTATTTTATAAAGTTTATCACTATCCCTTGTTCTTCCCACAGGGTAAAGTTGCAGGGAGGGTTAACGACGTCTTAAACAAGGCTCTGCAACAACAGCAAACTAAGGCACAGCAGGTCCAACCGGTCTCTCCGGTAAATTCTCTACCCAATGCTGGTTTTGGACGTACTTCAACAACACCAATCCTTATTCCACCTCAAAATCCACAACCACAGCAGCAACAGCAGCAGCAGTTGAAGAATCCTAATCTTGGATCTAATGATGCCATCACGAACGCTCTAAACCTCATTCAAGCTGGTCAATATCCCCAGGCTCTTGAAGTGGTACGCAGTGGCAGTAGAAGAACTATATGTTGCGTTATTAATTGATAAAGATAGCTTGCTTCTCACTATTCGGACAAGTAGATGCTCATTCTGATATGTGGCATTTCAGATGTCAATAAAAAACGCCAGAAACTGGACAGTGGAAGTATCACTGTGTCCTTTTTATTGTGCTAAAGACCACAACTCGATATCCAGTGAAACACTCAGTTATTGTAATGACCAAAATATTTTTGGTCTCTTGATTAACGACGATGCTGAACTTCTCTGGCTACCTATTTACCTGATTAATCGGAAATTTTATTTTTATCACACGAATCATCCCATTTTATCTTTCTCCTCTCCTTTAAAGGCCCTCACTTCACCAAATCAGGCGGTGCTACTCCAAGTTTTGCCGAAGATTCCAGTTGTTTCTCTCTTTGACCAAAATATTCGGCAAGAAATCCTCCTCTCTCTTATCCATCAACTCAGTTGTGGAAATCTTCAGGACCAATTAGAGATGAAGTTATCGTAAGTTGTTCATGGCGAATATTACATAAAGCACCTTAGTCTTCAAAATTTTATATACTTCACAAATGAAGTTGGAAGAAGGTAGAGATTACTCATTTTTTATTACATGTAAGTGAATAGACTAGAGTGACAAATCAACCAACGACTCCGCAATTTAATTGCATCTCGCTTTTGTCTCGAGGTAATCTCCAGACTATGTTTTCAATTCTCCATCTAATTACGACAACAGAATGGTGGGAACAAACAGTTACTTCTAGCAAGTTTGCATAATAGACATCTTTGGGGAGAGAAGAGGTTGGACAGGTAAGAAGTGTTTGGTAATGAGGACTTGTGCTGATATGATTGGCAAAAGTGCTTCAGAGGTCATTGAAACCTTAGGTGTGGTAGGCAGCAAACGTGTGTGATTTTGGGACAACCTAGAAAAGCATTCGTCATTTACATGGAGACTGAAGACAACTTAGTTGGGTCCATGAGTAAAGTCGAGTTGGCTGAGTAGTTAGCATCTTCGAATATCCACATTGGCATATCTATATTAAATTGATCTCACTGATCTTGAGGACTCGATGAAGTCGAAAATGTGAAACCGATTAGTTAGATAGGGCTGACTCGCAAGTGCAAATATTTAGAAGTTATAGAGAGAAAAAAAACAAATAAAGCTGATCACTACTGTGTGCATGTGTTTCTTGCCCCTTATTTTTCCAGATTCCTACAGGAAGCAGTAACTCACCTGCGAGTGAACGATTCCACGGTTCGTGAGATGGGTTGGGGAATTTTGAATGGCCTTAGCAGTAAACTCACCATAGTGCGTATGTCGATTAAATTGAATACTGCACAGGAGAATCGTTTTGTGATCCTGCAACGCTCTCTGTCAGAAAAGCAAGCGGCTCTTATGCATTAGGTTCCTTCGGCCAATCCTCCGCCTTCGTCCTCTCTGAAAACTCTATTCCCCCACCTACCATTATTCCACCACCACTACCCCCACCATTTGTGACGCAAATTAAACGCTTTAATTAAAATATGGATATATATATGCATAAATATCGGTTATTAATGAGATTACAAGGATTTGAAGGATGATTGTAACAATTGGAGTGGTCAATGCATACGGTAGGCACCTTCTGAGTTAAAGTGGCAATTGTGAAGTATGGTGACTAAGCTTGAAGAATAATTGAATTATCTTTTTAAGGTAGGATTTACAATTACGCTTGCCTCGTCAAATTGTGACCTGTAAATTTTTTCTGAAAAACTGCCTTCTCGAAAAAGAAACAAAGAGAAAGGATAGAAATGTCAAGCTGATTTCTTCTGGTAGCAAACCGATATAAACGCATATGGGACCGCGTTTAATGCCCGCCTCCTTTAATTCGTATCCATATAAAGATCAATGTTTATTTATTTCAAATGGCAGTCGTTTTGATAGTTATCATTAGCCCTTTAGTTGACTTCAGGCTTCAATATATGGACAGTTTGACAACACTGCATCCAGATGCGAGAAGATGCCCATGAAGCTGATCAAGAGCCTACATCACTGCATTTATGTTCCATCACCAAAACTTCTAATAGTCAGGAATCTTTGAAGTCAATCCGTCTGTATTAAGAAAAGCCTTGAACAGTTCAATCAACCTTTGTTTCCTTATCGCATAGAGCGAATCAATCACTAAGAGTGAGAGAGCCAGATGGAATAAATTCTTTTATTATTATGTATATCGAAAGTCGGCTTGAGTTCAAAAGCTAACTAAAGGGGCCATTCCATCCTCTTATCTCACTTATATTATTCGTCAAAATGCTAAGAACAGAAGAGCAAAACCACTTGTGAGTGACAGAAAAAGGATTTTCACACAGTTCTGAATCATGTAAGTCGGCATACCTCTATGGCTCAAATCCATTGCATATTATAGGACTGACCGAGACCCTGCTATAAACAGCACTTTTAATTTGGCCCCGTGCTTAAATTTATTATTGATAATCTAAACAAAGTTTATTTATCTGGTCGTGTATGTGAAAAAAACGATATAATTAATACTTAAGCCGATTACACTAAGTACATTAACAGGCCGACTAGTAATTGCGCTCAGCAACGCATATACGAAGGCGAACGAATTTAGCCGAACTTACGCAAAGCCCTCAATAAATCGATTAAACTATTGACTTCCACAAGCCCTAATCAATAAATCGTCTTCAATCGGAGTAAGCTCTAGGCAAATATTTGTTTCGAGCTTGAGTAAAGATGCCGTAGGTAATTAGAAGATTAGCCGCAAATAAAATTAATAAAGACAAGGAGTATTTTGTTGGAAGTCAATTTTTTACAACACACATGTAAATAGAGGCCTAATTAAGAGAAAAGCGATTTAACCAAAGGTTGGTGAATTGCTTTGAAAAAAAATATGTACACAAATGCGCAAGGAAAGACAAGAAATTTGAAACAAGTTGATTAGATTACACATGAGACTTCTGGTGTCGACGATTTCGCGAGGAACCGGAACGTCGAGGAGCTTCGGAAGAATTACTTTCATCATCGTCTCCACAAGAAAATGAAACGCTTTCGAAGGAATCTGCCTTTTCTAAAGTAGATTCCCCAGGAATGCTGTTACAGTTACGTCCATTAGATGACTTTGACGCTATTCCAGAAAGCCTCAAGTTCGACTTCGAACTCCGAGATGGGTAACTTGAAGTTTTAGGGAAATTATTCAGCGAAGATTCGGTCTTATGGCCGGAGAGAGACATAGGACTATTTTCAAGATAGTATGCCTCTTCTACATCATCCGAGTCTTCAAAGCGTCGCTGTTCAGCAATGAGTCTATAGGAATAAACAGAAAAACAATCAGTAAAATAAGCAAATTAAACAAACTACCTATTAGCGCGCCTGGAGCTATTGCGTCCCAGTCCCATACAGTTCGAGAGATGAGATGCATATCTCGTAGCTGCGACCTTTGAAGTACATCTCGCACAGTGGACAAAAACTGTTGAGCTTCTGGCACCCGACTCGGATTTAGGAAAAGAATTGAAGTTGGCTGATTCATTTTCGCCATTTAAAGCATTTTTAGCGTCGGTAAGTAATAGGTGGGAATAATCTAACTTAATAGATCTGTGAACACTAAGTATATCGTCCATAACGCAGGAATCTATTAATTCCTCGACGATGCTGTATATTGCTTTCTCATTTACATTCATATTTGCAAAGTATAGAGGAAATAATCGCCGGGGTTAACGCGACCAAACCCCTATTGTAGAGAAATTTAAACACACCGGCAAAGAAATAGCCTATTACTTTTCAAGGACTTACATACTGTGCCAAGGCATAGAATGCTATTGCTATAAATGAGTACTCAAAAGTAGTTAAGCAATAATCTCCATAAAATAGATTGGATTAAAAATTGTTAATAATGATTTTACTGTATTTTTAGAATAAAGCTTAACATGCAGCTTAATTTACTTTAAACTTGCTTATAAACATTTAAAAATAGTTTATACTGATCATCCTTTAATAGGTTAAAAACCAAAGTCCAAATAAACTTATATTAATGAACATGAGATTTAATAGTATTTGAAACTGCATTAACTCTGTTTATCGGCTTTTTTATTAAAATTATTGTGATATTATTTTGGCATGTATACATTTAAGATCTAGTGAAAAGATCATAAAACGATAGCCAAAGCTTTAAGTATATTTTAAAATTGAAATATTGTGATAACACTTTTTAAGTCAAATTGAAATTTAATATTCACAAAATGCTTTGGTTAGTTATCGGTAAACAAGTAAGAACTCGTACTATATTGCACTATTTGTTGGAAAGAATTAGACTCAATTTTTTTGTTGTAGTTAACAACAAACGTAGTTAGTAATGGTTATATTTATTTAATGGACAATTGAAGGCAGAATATTAATTAATAGGCAACAGTCATTTGTAAGATCATAGTCAAAAATTGTTGCCATCGAAATATCAAGATGTGTCAAGTGATGAGCTAAGTAAGTAACCCAGTATACTTTTTTGAAGACCAAATAGTTTTATTTTTAGCATGTTTTTTATGGAAGATGGCGTATTATTTCAATGCTCCATTGAAAGTGCTGCAAGAACGATCAGGTTATATTCTAATCTCCGTTTTCGTATTCGAAAGTAATCAAAATCGATATAATAATCATTTAGCAAAGTTTATTTAAATTTTGTAGCATTGTATTCAATAATTAAAAGTAGTTAAGTGCGATTATGTATGGCTCCTCAAATGTGCATATATTTTAGCTAAATTTATGAAGTGGTCATAATGACTTGGTTCTTTTTCTATACGTCGTTAGGCTGTTTCTTATCGAAGGGATATTCTAAACTATACAAAAATAGGAAATTTCATTTACGCGGCTAGTATACCAGCATTGTACATGGATTCGGGATTGAAAATATGTGACCGCAGCAATAGATGTTTTGCAAAATGGGTATCCATTTCGTGTTGTCAAAAAAGTATGCTTAAATTTCCGATAAATTCTGATTGATTTTTTCATTATTTATTTCCGTTTGTGAGCCAAGATGTCCCTACTCACCGATTTTGAAAATCAATTTTTCACAACAGCCTAGCGATAGGCGATGTTCTCATTTCTAATAACTAACTTCCGCAGTAATAATTAGATTTTTCTAAATCCAGTAATTTCACAATCAGCTTATATCATTGTTCATTACTCGTCAGTTATCTTAAGCAGTTGGAGCTATTGTCATTTATCTCATTTCCAATCATAAGCAAACAAATTCTAATTGTTTCCTTTGAATTAATTTGCTTTGATTTAGGGCAAAACTGCTATTTCTGACCGACTCAACTTGAATAAAGTGATTGCTGATCAAAGTCGATTTATGCTGGAATAATACATTCTGGATATAACTCCAATAATTGCCAATTTCTAGTTGAAAATTCTAGCAAATTTTGATTGCTAAGAATATCGATGAAAGTTTACAGATATACATCGTTTCCATAGCCTTGACAGGGCAAACAGCTAAGTCGATCACTTCGGGAAGCATGCATACCCTAGCAATATAGTCAAGAAAGCAGTCATCTTTTTATTTCTATTAACTACGTTAAAAATCTCATTTGAATATATGTTTCTAAGTTTCTATGGTATGGTCTTCATTAATAGTGAATTAATATTGAATGTTGATTTGAAATATTTAGGTGATGGCTAATGTATACGACATCATACAAGGAGAAAATTATGGTGCACATTTTAAATTTAAAATTAGTGACTATTAATTCAGGACTAAAACGTTTTAGAAATTCTAGACTCATGAATATTAGGAGTAAAAAATTTGGACAATGAGCAGATATAAGTAATAATAATCCTGCAAT
This sequence comes from Rodentolepis nana, assembly GCA_900617975.1. Taxonomy (NCBI): domain Eukaryota; kingdom Metazoa; phylum Platyhelminthes; class Cestoda; order Cyclophyllidea; family Hymenolepididae; genus Rodentolepis; species Rodentolepis nana. Next base: position 12,505 of record UZAE01012427.1, on the reverse strand, counting down.
GAAAATATAATTAGAAGACAATTGAAAAAGAAAAATTCATGGAAGAAAAATGGAGATTTCTACAATGAGTGAAACATTAGACTAATCGGTAAGGATTTAAGTTGGTGAGTAAAGCAGAAATAAAAAAACCTATTAAGAGTTTTTGCTTCGTACATTTGATTGATAAATCATTTTTCCAAATTTAGCCTTAATGTCGAAAAGTCTCAATTGATAAGTCATTCACTAAAACTTGTTTAATGGAAATAAGTGCTGAATTATTAAGATTTATTTATAGATAACTTAAATGAATTAATAGTTCGTTATTAGAGCAAATAGTGACATTTTGAAAAATTAAAAATGTAATAATATGCAAATAAATATAATTTAGAACCTCTGTCTTTTAAAAATGTTTAATTTTTTCAAAATAAATTTTTTACAATGTCGATGCCTATTCAGCCTTTCCGTCATTTGCCTTAGAAGGCCTCGCTGTTCACCAATCGCATCGATGATCTCGGAAGGGTTAGCTGCGTTCACAGTTGTCTTAAATTGCACTGCAAATATTTATGCTAGAAGACCGTTCTATGCTAGTAATCCATAATTAATTCTTATATCAGTAAATTAGAACTATATAGAACAATTCCAACCGTTGCTCTCATGTACGGGGTTGGTCGTGCTATTGAGTACGTAGTATATAAGCGAAAGAGGACTCGTCTTCTCGTAATCGAACATTACAAATCCATGTTCCCTGATCGTGTCCCTCAGAAAGGTATTTTGTTTCTTAAATTCATAGCGCTTTTCATTTTTTGTGGATTATTAAATACTCGTTTTTCGTATTCAGAAATTAAGACCTACGCTGATGTCATAGCCCCTTGGACACCAAAACGCTAGTCGTAAAAACCCGGATTGCGTTAAAATCTTTCTGTAGTTCAAGTACAGTATTAAATAATTGTATATGTATTTACACCTTTTTATTATTTACGGGTCCACGGAGGTAACGTCATACGTGATTCCATAATTTCGTTAACGTGGTTCCAAATGGACCTAATCAGTTCCTGGTTATTCATTACTTCTGGAATTGGAATTGGCACACATCCTTCAAAATTAAATGTATCTTTTGCTGCTGGATGTAGAGCACAGTAAGCAATTCCTGCTGCACAACATTCCTAAGGTATTTCGTTGTGAGAAATTTCATAAAAACTAACCATGGTTTTCATGAATGGATAGGTAATAAACCGGAGAATCTTATACCACCACCAAGCCGACCATGATGCTTGTGAAACATGCTTACTTTCGGGTATTTGCCCTGGACAGCATGCGTAAAGTGTTGGAAATTGATTGTTCTTTTTTCCGATAACATTTCTTAAGGCATATGCAAATGCTACCTGGAGAAATTTTATATTGGCATACAGTTGAATGCGACCTGAAATGGTTTCATAAGTAGATCGTAACGGTTCGAGGGTTGAATAAATATCTTCCGGTTCACATATGTTACTTGCTCTGAATTCAATAGTCTGAGAAAGAGGTATCAAATTACCGTAGAGCTCTGCAGGACACAAATACGACGGTGGAGTTTGAAGTGAAACATAATCGATGCAATAGCAAGCGGATTAGGAGTATTGGAGCGAAAAGATTGATTTGCAAAATGGAATCGAAACCGTCCACGGATTTAAGGTTTTGAGTGGGCTCGGGTAAGCATGCTGAAGAAATTATAACTGATTCGATTGGCCATCCAAATTTAGACATGTTCTAAGCATGGTTCACTAAAATAAGAGCATACCTCCACAAAATCGACAACAGTTTGCAAACACGTGAGATCCAAATGTGTCCAAAAGAGATGACTTTCCGGCAGTGTTTTGGAGCTATCAAGCGAAGGAAAAGGGAACCATTTAACATGGGGTGGTTCTCGAGACAGGCAGAAAACGTTTGCACCACGTTGAATAAAAGACTTCGCCAGATGCAATCCAATTCCACTCGTTCCACCAAGGATAATTATAAGCTTCCCAGTTACTTTGCAATCGTTTAAAACCTTTACAATACATGATAATGACTATGGCTACCTCAGAAACAGTGGCTAAATTGTCAAATCGAATACTTTTTTCGAGTCGACATTTGGGGACAGATAAAAATGGTAGAGACAACCGAGGATCGATGTAAGTCTTCGAACCATTAATTGAACTAAAACCCTCGTATAATAGCAATACTAGAACGAACTTTATAAATAAGGTATTTCCGTGTCCATCACTTGAAGAACTCCAATGATGCGGCATTGGGGACAGATAACTCTCGCTGCCTGTTAGTGGGTGACGTTTTACGACTAGCCCGGTCTTAGAACTAAATTGATCAGTGAATGGTATAAACGAATTACTTTCTGTATTGGACTAAATTACCATCAGTGACTTCCTTCTTCCATTCCAGAGGAAGGAATTCATCAAAGTCAATCATTGAAATTTTTTAAGACTAACTCATAAATCTTAAGCGATTAAGCAAAAAATTGTGGACCTTATATAACGCAATTAGAGTAAGGTTTTCAAATTAGAACTTCGAAGTATTCCTATCGCCATTAATATTTATAAACGCTAGCAGAGATCGAACGAATCACAATCAAGTGCATTTGAAGGTTAGAGGAAATTCAGGTCTTTTATTAGTCAAAACAAGTTTCTATATTAAGGTTATTACACTAAAATGAAAACAGTAATTTTACTATATTTATAATAAACAAAATCCGCATATTAGCAACGTCTGTTTTCAGTTTATTTTAAATACTTTTTTGAAATAAAATAACATTCAGATAAATAAGCATTTATTTCTTCCACGAATAAGACACTTCGTAGATATCACAAGCAAAATTGTAAATACTGTCTTTGATTCTTGGAATGATTTTGTTATTGCAAATTTGTGAAAAACTGGGTTTGTTGTTAAAGCATTTCTCGAGCTATTCTTCAACCCCTGCGAATTTTGTAATTCAATCCTCAGAACGTGGAACAGAAGGGACCTTGGTATTTCCAAAAAACGCATTGAACATTTTATTTTAAGAAAATAAGCTTATAATATATTTGTATTGTGACTTACCGGAACAGGTGGTCTTGTATATGCCGCTTTCAATTCTTTGTATGAAATATAATCCAAATCGTTAAGCAACCATAAAAACAGTTCTTAAAATAAAATTTAGCAGAAATACGCTTACGGGTTAATGCTGGATGAAATGCACTCGATAGCATATAATGCACTTCCTCCATCCTTTCAGCGTTTAAAGAAAAAGAATAGTGCCAACTTATTAATTTTAAAACGCAATATTTACCTAACTATCGAAAATCTAAAAGAATATTTAGCTTTGCTAAAGTTATGGCATTAATTAAATAGCGCACGTCTATTGTATCGACTTGTGTTATTAGTTAAATAAAAATAATTTCAAATATTATTAATACGATTTATTATCGAATGACTTACATTCGGTGGGTATTCACAGCTCCGCTTGCCGCTTTAAAAGACTTTTGGCGAAGCACCTGGCCTACAGCCCAGCGTTGCATCTGGATGACGGAATTTTTGTAAGTTTCTATATCACGGTCTGCGTTTTCTAATTCTTCATCATTTTCCTCGTCGACTTCATTAATTGACTCGCATAATTCAATCACCCTGCCGACTTCAATATTGCTCTGTCTGTTTCCTGAGTACAATTACAATTTTCAAATTATATTTCTTTACATTTTCTTGAATACAGAATTTTAATTTATTGAAAATAAATGATTTCTTAAAATGCACCCACATAAAATGGTGTGATTTTTTAAAATAATGCATTCCTAATCCTAGTGCCTTTATAATTTATGATTTTTATTTCATTGCAAGTTTATATATTTTGAAATTTTCTCTACAATAACATGCATGAGCAGCAATCGCTGATGCTATTTCTGCGAATGGAATGCGCTTACTTCTAAGACGTTTTGTATTCAGATAGCGCTTGATGCAAGCTTCATAGGTGTAGATAACTGTCTCATAGAGTGATTGAAAAAGGCTGAATGGAGATGGAACAATAGGAGCTTTCTTGTATTCAAAAAGCAGTCGAAGCATTGTTGCCTTCCAAAAGTGTAGAGACTCTTTTTCAACAGCTTCAAATACATTACTGAAATTTTGTCAAAAAATATGAACAAATTTCGAAGAAAGGATAAAGATCAATATCAGATAAATAAATGAACTTGAATTACTCGCTTAGGTTAAAAGTATCCTACTTTTAAGAATTCTGACAAATGCATATGAGGTGCACAGGAACAAATAGACAAACTTCTGATCGACAAGTAAAGTGGTCTCTGACATCTTGTACAATGGGGAAAGTACCTTGTCAGAATGACTCAAATCTATGATTAGCGACCTGATTGATATACCAGTTGACACAAAGCAGAACCTATTGATTTAAAATGTTTGCATGTCATAGGAATGGAAATTTTTAATTTCAACTGGGATCAACAGTGTTTACTATTTCGGTCTCTAAAAATTTTTAAATCATTTGCCCAACATTTTGATTTATTATTCTTTATCAGTCATTTCATGTTCTAACATTTTTTGTGTGTCATTGCGTTTCAATCTGAAATAATATTTTAAAACCTTTCAGACCTTACTACGGCTAATGATAAAAAATAATAAAGAAATGCTCAAAACAAATACAATTTTAATTTTTTAAGTCTCAAATAATAGACTAATGTAATCAACACCTATAAATTGTGCTTGAGTTCACATCAATTAGCTACATTTTCACTTTAGAAGACTGCATTTAATAGTAATCAAAATAACTACGTCAATAACTCGACTAGAGTTATGAAATCGAGTATGCTCGTTTCCCTATTACCTGAAAATAGCAATCAGTAGATTAACTAGTAGAATAACCACAACAAGCATATAGATTGCCAAAAGTAAAGGAACCACAAAATTGTAGACTGGACAGTGTATCCCATCAGCGGTAGAATTTTCGCACCCTAAAATTACATTACATATTTATTGTTGATATAGTTAATTTAACAACAGGCTAAAGTTATACATCATACCTCAGCAAAATGAAGCAATTACATTCCAAACCATATATATATATATATATATATATATATATATATAATATTATTTAAGCAACCATTTACCTTCGTTGACTTCCATTGGTACATCATCATATAGTCGGTAATAAGCGAAATGCAGGGCATTTTTTAGGTAACTCGAATCATACTCAGTAAGATATGGAAACCGAAGAGCTTGGGTGGCAATTCCGTAAGGAATAAGGAAGATCATCAAAATAAGAAGGAATATGGACAATTCTACCAACATTTGAAAGATCATAACTGATTGAGGACCAAGTCTTCGATTCATTGAATACATTTGAAATAAACGCAGAAAATAGAATATCACTGAAATAAACATGTCAAAATGAATTAGGCTACTTACAAATAATTGAGTAGAATGTCTTTGCAACAATATACGTCTCCTCCATTCCATTACGCAGGCACACCGTTGTTAAACTAGCAACCAGTAAAGCAGCATCATAAGCATGCCATTTGTCACCATTTAACCATCGGTAGAGGTGCTGCACGGTCAGACTCATTTTTTCCTTCGATTTTGTAAACTTGAAGAATGATTAACAATTATTTTAGTTCCAACTCACATTTCGAATAGTTTCAACGGAAAAAGAGCCCAAATATAACATCAGAATTCCTTCCAATATAGTTATCTTCTCTGGTCGCATTCCGAAGAGTAGAGTGTATGAGAAGAAAGCCAAGAAAAATATGTAAAAAGCCTAAAATAAAAATAACTTATAACATTTAAGTAGATTTACAGTGTGAGCACAGAACTTAGTTCTGGGAGCATGGTAGAACATTTCTAACTTCTTCCTCTTAGAGATATCGGGCTGTTTCCCCATGTCAATTTGTTTGATATTACAGTTGAGACGCTTAAATATATCATTTTCAAAGTGGCCGTGTAAAAGGACAATACCGTAGGAGAAGGTGACGAAGGAAGAGAGTACTAGAGGTGGAAAGATATAGGCAAGAACAACTAGCAAGGCATTCGCGTGAATTCCAGCTTGCCATTCGAATCTGATTGCATCTTGACAGGCTATGGTGGAGATGAACTTACGACAGTTCGCACGCATTGCCAAGGGTAAGCACTGGTGCATACCCCATGTAGTAAATGGTCTCAACAAGAGATAGAGAGCCTTCCACTAAAATGCAAAATGCGTTTTTTTAGAAAGGGTAATAAAAAAACTAATTATAATTCATCCTTCCCCCTTAAAAGGCACTACGGTACTTGCCTAATCAAGTTTAAACAACTTTATTCAACTCAAAGAGGGTGACAGGAGTGGAGGGGAGGTGGGGGGNTTCTACCTTTGTGTCTGTCTCTTTTATATTTTTGAAATGCTCTTCTCTTCCCTCTCCCTCCCTCTCGACTTTTTCCCCTTCGATGTTCCTTCCCCTCTGTGGAGT
>UZAE01012426.1:0-42202 GCA_900617975.1 Rodentolepis nana | reverse complement strand
GTGTGCGATAGACTTACCTCCACATGGTGTGCCCTGACCAACGTATACTCAAACGGCAAAAAAGTCTATTAACTGGCATTTGACTTCTCACTTCAAACTACCATCACCCCACTGTATGTCATATTCGACTACTTCCACAGTACTCACCTCACTTTTTTTCTACCTTTTCTACCTTCGTCTTTGAAACACTCTTCTGTTCCCCCCCCCCCTTCTTGACTTTTTTCTACTTTGGTGTTCCTTCCCCTCTGTGAAGCCTGAAGTCAACTAAAGGGCTAATGATAACCGTCAAAACGCCTGCCATTTGATATAAATAAACTTTACAAGATTATTAAGTTGGCTCAATGGAGATCTATTTATTTGTGAATTTTATATTTCTTTTTCGACCTTCGAAACGGCTTTTCGAAGTTTGTCAATGACATCTGGATGCGGTGTTGGAAGCATCGAGTTCAGATAATAAATCTGTAGTTGATTTTTGTTTTATTTCCTATCTTAGTTAGTGCTACTGAGTGAAACACATTAAATCTCTGATACATTTTAAAATAGTTATCAGTTTGAAGTTAAACATTACTGTCCATTTCAAATTCACCTCAACACTCTCTAAGTTTGCATAACCTGTTTCTTTCATATCTTCTCTCGGCTCTAGCAGTCCCCTCCCTCCAGGCTGTTGAATGTATTGCCTGAGAAGCAAAGATTTCTAACAAATGTCAATGGGAGAAGTGCTTTGCTTGACGTTGAACTGACTATCTCGAAGAGTTTGCTAGACATGACAATAACATCTTGACTATTGATAATAATATCGGTGATTGGAAGGTGACGAATCATAATCCAACAGACCATTCCTAATGATGACCCATGGCAGTGTTTGGTTAAATTCTTGGTGTGCTATTGTCTATTCCGACAATTCGTAAAACGGATGCAGTTGGAGCAATTGGTTCAATTTTAACTTGCCCTCGACGGGGTGTGCGATAGACTTATCTCCACGTGGTACACCTTGGGCAACGTATACCCATACGGCAGAAAAAGTCTAAAAACCGGCAATTGACCTCTGACTTCCAACTACCATCACCCCACTGTATGCCATATCCGACCACTTGCAGAGTGCTCATCTCCCCCTTTCTCGTCCTGTGTGTCTGTCTCTTTTATATCTATGAATCACTCTTCTGTTCCTCCTCTCCATTTTCTGTGACTTTGATGTTCCTGCCTTCTGTAAAGCCCGAGGTCAACAAATGGGCTAATGATATGTAACAGAAAGCCTGTCATTCTATATAAATAAATTGATCAACTTTTACTATCTCTAGGCAAGAAGTGAAGGAAAAGTACACCTTATCGTCAGTATGCGGAAAGCCTAATACACATGAACTCAAATTGTGTGCATTAAAATGTAATTCATTTTATTTCTCATAAAGATGTGAAGCGAAAGCATTTTTTCAAAAGAAAATTGGAAGCAAGTTCAAATCAAATATTGGCTTTGTAAGGGGATAATAATTAATAATTGTGCAGAATTTTATTCCCTCATTGACAAATTACTCTCCGGACTGTGGAGGAAAATGCGGATTTCCAACTGACACTACAATTTTAGAATTGAAATGTTAACCTATTTATAGAAGAACTTGATTAATTAGGTGACATTGATGGAACACATTTTACGAAACCTTCCTATCGAAGTATTTCTAGTCAGATATGCTCTGTTATGTAAATATTGTACGGCGTTGAATAAAAGGTAAGATAATTTTGCCTCCTATTCAAATTTTCAATGTCAATCAACATGATTAAAATTGCCTTCATTGCAATCTTGAGGGTGAACAGGAAATTTTGGTTCTGGCAAGAGAACTGCCCATTTTAGTAAGCACTGTAAAGCACAAATAGGGCTCTAGGATACTCTGATATATTTTTATCAAACGGAAGGCTTTCCGAGACTTATCAACAATATTTCAGTTGACCTCAATTAAGAAAATATGCTCAGCGGATAGCAATCGTGTATTCTGTGAAAGTGGATGGAAAAGAGCACAGTAAGAAAGGTACTATATGAACCACAGGTGTGTTAGCAATGGGTTGACCAACCTGTCTTGTCAACCTCAAGTACACACTGCACTCAGAATGAACTAAAGGTGACACTGCACCATTGGAAGTCAATGCAGCCATTGACTAAATTTGACTATACTGAGGGAAAAGAGATGGGAGAGTGCTTTATGAAAGAGAAGAAGGCAATTAGAATCAGGAAGTTAAAATTGTGGAAGTGAGCTGAAAGCAAATGCATTTAATGCCCCCATACTCACGCGTACTTCTGATCACCTCAATCGTAATTTAGCATTCTTTCTTCTCTGCTCAAGAACGACCAAATAGCATTCCTCACGTTTCTTACACTCCTCCACTCCTCCTTCTGTCACTCTGTACATTCTCAGTTGTTCACCACATCCACATCCACACCCACAACCCCTCCCCCCTCCCCATATGTTCTTATCAAGCTTGGGTGAAGTCTATTGCATGTTGTAGGTTGTTAGGATGGCCTATGATTTGTCAGTGTATTGCTCACTCCAATTTGTTCAGATTCTTATGGTGCCCCTACTCTCGTGATCAGAAGTACTTTAACTACACTCTCAAATTACATGTGAGAGGTTGAAATGGGATGGAATGGGTTGGGGGGGGGGGGGGGGGGGGGGGGGGGGGNGGGGGGGAACTGGAGGAGAGAGGAGGAGAGGGATGAGCACAGATATGTCAAATAGTGACACAACGATTGTGATGTGGAGATGTGAATCAAGTGGAAGTGGGATTAAGGGAATGGGTCACTTCACTTTCACCAATATAGGCATTTAAAATGGGCATATTTAGTTGGTGAGGGACAATTTAATCCTTGGAGGTTAAATGGGGTTAAAAACATTTTCTGCACTTTTAACCAATAACAACCTCTACTTTCATTATGGACTGAAGGCAAGTTTGAAGCATTTGCGAGGTTGATTGGTTTACTATTTCATGCAATTTCAATTTCCGTGAAAGCCCAAAGCACAGAAGTGAAAGTTGAACAATGACACACTTCATTCGCTTTATTTGTGAAAACAATACAGCTACCTTTTGTCATTCGAAATTCGAAGTAAATGTAGTTAACTGCAGACCTTACGCTTGGCCAATTCCAGCATCATCTCAAGTAGTTGCTTTTAAGGATCATACAAATGTTTACCTGGGAAGACTCAGTCAACCGGTTCAGTTTTGGAACGTATTTTATTTATTTCAAATGGCAGACTCTATGACAGTAATTATTAGCCCTTTAGCTGACTTCGGGCTTCACAGAGGGGAGGAATATCAAAGTGAGAAGAAGTGGAGAGGGGGAACAGAAGAGTGACAGACAGACAGACACAAAGGCAGAGAAAAGGTGATGTGAGTACTATGGAAGTAGTAGAATATGACATACAATGGGATGATGATAGTGTGAAGTTCGAATATGGCATAGAGTGGGATGATGGTAGTTTGAAGTCAGAAGTCAACTGCCGGTTAATAGACTTTTTTGACGTATGAGAATGCGTTGCCCAGGGTGCACCACATGGAGGTAAGTCTATCGCTCCCCGTGAACCTATTTTTAGTTTAGATAGTTTAAGAGGATTTTCACATTTGATTCACATATATATATATATATATATATATATATATAATAGAATAAAAGTAACTTTTAACAGGTTTGGAAGTATGCATTATACGTTAATTAACAAGAATGCGGCCTTGAAATCTCAGTTAAGCTTACTACTAATCATTCTATATCAGAATATTTGCAAACTCAATTGAAAATACTTGAGGTGTTTTATTTTATTTTATTTAACGTCTTTCTAGGAGCTTGTCAATCCTTCACTCTAATCCGGCTATTCTTTTCTTAACTTACTAAGATTTTTACTCTGAATAAATAACAGAAATATCCTCCTATACAGTAATACCACTGGCAACAGCCCATGCCTTCATTTTGTGTTTTCTATTGGGTTGGCAACTAAGTCATTGTCGTTTTTGTTGACGGATTCACTCTATACTTTCTTTTGTTTTGTTAACGTGGCCAGAGCATCTAACCTATATTTTTTTCTTACTGTATGGGCTTCTAAATTAATTAGTAAAAATTTTTTTTTGTTTAGTTCTTTAGTTTTGTTTTTATCCCAGTTTAAAAATGAAAGAATACATTTTATTGTATTACTTCCGAAAAGGCAAGAACGCATCGCAAACACAAAAGAAGTTATGTGCCGTATATGGAGATGAAGCCTTAAAAGAAAGGCAGTGTCGAAATTGGTTTGAAAGATTTCGTTGCGGTGATTTTTCACTGAAAAATTCACAACGANTCAAAGTGAGAAGAAGTGGAGAGGGGGAACAGAAGAGTGACAGACAGACAGACACAAAGGCAGAGAAAAGGTGATGTGAGTACTATGGAAGTAGTAGAATATGACATACAATGGGATGATGATAGTGTGAAGTTAGAAGTCAACTGCCGGTTAATAGACTTTTTTGACGTATGAGAATGCGTTGCCCAGGGTGCACCACATGGAGGTAAGTCTATCGCTCCCCGTGAACCTATTTTTAGTTTAGATAGTTTAAGAGGATTTTCACATTTGATTCACATATATATATATATATATATATATATATATATATATATAAGATATAGTAAAATATAAAAAACTTTTAACATGTTTGGGGGTATGCATTATACGCTAATTAACAAGAATGCGGCCGTGAAAACTCAGTTAAGGTTACTACTGCGTTAGAGAGACTAAGCAAAAAGTATATATAATTTACTTAGAAAATATATAGCTATGGCATTTTTCCCCATTCAATGCATAAAAAACGAAATAAATCTCTTGCAGTCCAAAGCCACATGTGAATGGAAGAAGGCAACGGCAGATTGTTTGTTTGCAGAGGGACGGAAAACTGGAGCGTGAGATCCAGCATGAATAATTCTCCGCGCCCAGGAAGCTGGGTCAAGGCACAACAAATGTGGCAGAACTATGGGGGCTACTTTCAAATGCTTCATATTTTAGTACTTATTTTTCAGGTCACTTTTGCCATAGCCACGTTAGAGTTTAGAAAATAAGGGAGGGAGTGAAATCACCCAAGGTAAAGGTTAAGGCAAGCGAAATTCCAGTAACTCAGAGAGGCAATATTTGGGCTATTTTTTTTGCTTAAGTCTTTATCACAGATATGAGTCGTTCTAGAGTGTGTGATTATTGTGACATTAATTTCTGAGAGGAGGATTTCAGCCTTGAAACGAAATTGCAAAGTGTGTTCTAGAAATTACACTCCAGGCAATTTTTTGAAAGTGTAAACTGCAGTAGATTTGGAATTGTAATGGTGATTGTTTCTATTTATTCGTATTTTAAATTCATTCAACTACGATTCTTCTGCTGGCATAGGATGGGTTTCCCAGCGTTCGTCAAAGTATTTATATTAAATGGCGGGCGTTTTGATAGTTATCATTAGCCCTTTAATTGACTTTAGACTTCACAGAGGGGAAGGAACATCAGAATGAAAAAAAACCGAGAGGGGGGAGGGGGAATAGAAGAGTGATTCACTTATGTAAAAGAGACAGGATGATAGGTGAGATGAGTACTATGGAAGTAGTCGAATTTGACATACAGTGGGGTGATGGTAGTTTGAAGTCAGAAGTCAAATGCCAGTTTATAGACTTTTTTGTCGTATGAGTGTACGTTGACGAGGGTGCACCACTTGGAGGTATGCCTATCGCACAACCCACGTTTGTCAAAGTTAAGTGCTAGAAAACGTCTTCAGCCAGATAGCTTAGCTCTTTAAATGTGCTGCACTATTTCAAATAACTGCTATTCATGTCTCTCTACAAATTGTCAGAAATCTTTTCCCCAAATGACCAGTCACAACATTTCATTTGCTCTGAAGTAAGAATGGCTTTATTGATGTGAGCGCATTTTAAACGTGATCATAACCAAACCAGGTCGTTCTAATAATCTCAGTTTATTTTGAAACAGCCTAGTCATTAATCGATATATCTAACTTCTAGTGATCTTGGGTCATACCCACGCTTTTGTGTTAAATTAATCCAACTTCTCACATAACATCTCACTCTTAAATTCTTAGTTTCTTAATGTTAGATACAATCATTGAGGATGTATTATAAATGGAAACCAGTTGAGAAAAGTTATAGCCTTCAATTTTGGTACAACATATATATAAGCCAAAATAAAAGAGAATTGCCATGTCAGCTATGGCGATAATGAAAGTTACTTCACCCCAGACAGTTACATACACGAAATATACCTTGGCATACATTTACTTCAGTTACAAATACCGATCCGTCCTAACGTGTTCAAAAAGCTGTTAAGTATTTAGATATTCTGAAGCACTATTTTTAGAGTGATTTTTATCCTAAGGGGGTGTAAATCATTGAATAAGTTGTCATTCATGTAGCTAGAACAGTTAGGAGGTGGAAAGTAAAAGACACCAAGTTTATGTATGAAAGAGTTCCTTGAATGGCATTACTCATGCCTTTTCCTCCATGTCTCCCTATGGTACTCGATATTTGAAGGTTTCATTGTGCTTTCACCCAAACTCCTTGTGATGAGATACAACTTGTCGATCCCATCCACCAGGCATTCATTGGAGATTTCTCCAGTATCCTATTTTTCTAACACCTGTCTTAAGTGAAACCTCCTCCTTTATCGGGGATTGAACCTGTGCCAACTGTGTCACCGGAATTCCTACCCGATCACTTAACGCATAAATACTAACCGACTGTGACGTAGTTTAAATTCGTTGATTAGATAAGAATGAATGCTTCCTATTAGATTTTGCTGTGTTGAAGACCCAAATAGTTTATCGATTAAATATTCAGGCGTCTCCAATATTCCTAGATTCCTTCTTCAATTTGTCATATTTCCATTTAATACTGTAAATTCTCTTGGATTACTATAATCAAAGCGATTATATACAAGAGATTGCGAAAGGATTAGTTTACGTCACACCATATGCTCCTCCGCTAACATGACTGTGAGGATGCCAAATTGAACTACAGTATTCATCAATTTTTAAGAATTCCTCAATGGGACTGATGAGTTATAGGTAAATTTTAAGTTATCTAAGATGAAAATTTTAAGTCAGCTTCGTTAAGTAAATTTTAACTCCATCCCACCAACGGGTGTATATGAATAAACGTAATGCGTTCGATTTTTTCCTAAATTTTTTATTACCCCTTAGATAAATAAGAAGATAGACTTACTTCAAGAAATATATTTTTCGAATATCATTCTATTTCAATTTTTCCTTCATACAACTAGTCATGCAAAATGAGAGATTTTATGCTCTTCAGTATGGGGTGTGCGATGGACTTACCTCCACGTGGTGCACCCTGAGAAACGTATTCTCATACGGCAAAAAAGTCTTTAAACTGGCAGTTGACTTCTGACCTCAAACTACCATGGCCCCACTTTTCTCTGCCTTTGTGTATGTCTATCTCTTTTACATCTGTCTGTGAATCNGAATCATCTTATCCATATCGATCAATCAATTGTCAGTGCTTTGTGTTTCTTTGATTGGTTAATTTGCACCGAATGTGCACTTGGAGTTCAAAAATAGCAGATTGAAACGCACTTAAAAGATTGGGCTATAATACTTTAAAAGAATATTAGTTCAGCAAATATTTCATGTTTCGCTGCATTTATTCATTCTTCTTGCCGGGCAAACGACCGAATAACCTATTCGATCATTTATTTAGTTCAAATGACAGGCGTTTTGATAGTCTTCATTAGCCCTTTAGCTGACTTCGGGCTTCACAAGAGGATGGAACATCAAATAAACAGAAAGTCGAGGGGTGGAGAACAGATGAGTGATTTACAGATGTAAAATAGACAGACACAAAGGCAGAGAAAAGGTAGAATGAGTACTGTGAAAGTGGCAGAATATGGCATACAGTTGGGCCATTGTAGTTTGAAGTCAGAAGTCAACTGCCGAATAATAGACTTTTTTGCGGTATGAGTATAGATTGCTCAGGGTGCACTACGTGTAGGTAAGTCCATAGCACACCACTCCTATTCCAACTGATAACATAAAATAGCAACATTTATTCCTTTGGAGCAATTGTTATTTTAATTACCACTTGAGTTTCAACTCCAAACACCATTTTAGATTGGGATATTAGATGGGATTGCCTCTTGTTGGAGTTTCGAACATCTAGAATTGGGTCCTCACAATGGACGTCCATTTATATATAATTGTATTGATATGTGTTTTGCAGAGTAGCTCTCATTCATTTAATTGCAGTAGATTTCACCATTTTGAAAACAAGTGGAGTTTAAATGTTGCTGTCAGTGCAATGGAGACCATTATTCCACAATCAAAATGTCATTTCTCTGTTCGTTCTTTTTAACTAATTATCCCAAAAATGAAATTTACATACATACCAGATGTCACAGTTGGCCTAAGACACTCTACACACAACCTCCTTGTAATGCCCTATCGAGAATCCACAGATGACTTTGGATGTCTCATCAAGTCTTGATAGAACTTTATACGTCTATATCGCCTACATCTACATCTCAGCTCCTTTCTTTCTTGAACTTCGACCCTTTCCAAGTAGTTTGGTAGCAACATTTTTATTGTGTCTCATTTTCTCTCATAATATTCTGCTGACATAGTGAGGTTAAATGCAAGATAAGTGTACCCTGAAGACACTTTAGATGCCAGTATTCCTACCACACCGTCTTCGCATTTCCAATGTGATCATAAAATCGTAATTCTGGGCATTATTTTACTCTTTCAAATGCTCCATGATCACCATCACGCATTCAAATCATTAATTTAAGCATATCAAATTTCGATTTTCAATGTCTTTTTCCCCTTTAAAAGTCCACTCCGAGGTTCATTTAGGTCTCAAGTACTCCTAAGCTATTTTTTCCTCCACGCTTGATATTCTTAGAGCAGACTACTTATTTCGAAAACAAAAGGTGGTCTATATCCAAATTGCACGTTAAACTGGAAGCTAAGTTGCTTCATCGGGGGGGGGGTTGTAGTTTTTTTAATTAGTACTGTTACGAAGCTGTAAATCTAATTTGCAAATGCGTATATCTCATGGCTTTTTATGTATGAGTTCCCAGCAGGCGCATACGGGATGAAGTGGCTCCCAATATCAATCGGATCAGCGGCATTTCCGAGAAGGTTCGTCCCTCTACCTCTTACTATTCGACACCAGATTGCCCCATTAAGCACACTTTCCAGAAACTGTTCATCATCTTCTCCACCACTTTGTAATATCGTCATTCACTTCATAACTCCGGTCAGCTTTTGAACGTCAATAGGACAAACGGGCGTAGAAAAAAAGGCCACCAGCATCTCAACTATAGCACTAGAGGTGCAAAAATTTTTGAAATATGAAGGTTAACATTACGGAAGATTTGCAGTTTTTTTCTAATTATTTAAGATTGATAAAGAGAACTCAATTCTCTGCCACCAAATTCAAAGTAAATAAATCTACTCTTAGATAAACTGCTATTTATTTTTAAAAAAACTAGAGGAACAATTAATTATTTACTGATCAGTTAGGATTTACATTATATAAATTTTAAAAACAAGCTGATACCATATATTGTGAATATCTGAAAAAGAATTTTTAATTAAATATATGGATTAATTATTCTGAAAATAGTGAGCATTCTAATTTTTCACTGTCAAAATCCAAGAGAACGAAAGAGCAAATCCCATCTCTTGAGTGTCATTAGTGGAGGAAAAACACGTGATCAAAAATGAGCAGTTTGCTTTTTTGTTCTAAAACAATTATGGATGCGCCTACCTTTGAAAGTCCAATACTTTGACGCTGTCACGACAATTAAAGATATCACTTGATGTCAAGCCATAACCAAGTTAGTGTTTGATTCTAATTTCTCGTTCCATCTAATAGGAAAATAATTTAAAATTAATTCAAAATTATGTTTTCGCTAAAGCTGGCTCCCTCCCATTCCAAAATTTAAAGTAAATAAATCGATTTTAAATAAAAAAAATTGTTAATGATCCATTCCCTTGACTAATAAGAAGAAAGTCTATTCGTTAAAGTTAAGTGTCAAAGTTAAGTTAAGTGTCAAATACCTAACTCAAACATCCTCCTTTTAACATTGGTGGCGAATTTGTATTCTGTTATCACTTTTTGGGGAAATGGATTAACGCTAATATGAAAATCGCTAGGGTACCATTTTCGCAAATGGCTAGCCTAGAGTCACCAAATCTATGGCCATTGTCTAGAGCCGCAGTCAACAATTGGCAATCACAATTCCAAGATCAATAATGTTGAGTATGGAGTGGAAAAATGTGTGAAAAACAGCAGTAATTCAAATTTGTGACACTCTGAGAGGATAAACTAAGCTTCAATGTAAGCGAGAAAAATCAATATCCTACAATTGCAATTTCCACATACAATTTGAACAAGCATGAAAATGGGATTAATGTAACACATTGTACAAAAAAATTATATGGGAAAGATTTACGGCAATGGTTTGGATTGAATGAGTTGTGAAAAACTACCTCGGTTGCACCTAGTAATTAACGACTGAGATAAGTTGCAACGGATTGTTATACTTACAAGCCTTGACCTACGCTCAGTAATCTCTATGACAAGAGACGTACGATGTGGAGCGCATTTATTTTGGAGATATGTCTGCCACAGAGCTTATTCGTTAAAATACAATGAAAGGTTTTTTTAAGTAGCATAGGGATTATTGATACAATGACTGCTTGAGAGGTCTCTGCAAACTCGACTTCACTTGGTCCCTACACGAAAAGTAGCACGGCTGCACCTCCGAGTCTGTCTGAGTGTACATGAGATTTCTTTGTTCAGCCAGGGGTGTGGGATAGACTTACCTCTTCGTGATGCACCCTTGGCAACGTATAATCAAACGGCAAACAAGTCTACTAATCGGCAATTGACTTCTCACTTGAAACTATCATGACCCGACTGCATGTCATATTTGACTCCCTACCACAGTATTCGTCTTACCCTTTCTGAGTCTCTGTGTCTGTCTGTTTCCTTACATCTGTGGATCAGTCTACTGTTCCCCCTCTCGATAATGATGTTTCTCCTCGTGAATCGCTCTTCTTTCCTCCCTATCATTTCTTCGCACTTTAATGCTCCTACCTTCTGTGAAGCCCGAAGTCAGCTAAATGGCTAATGATAGCTGTCCTGTGAAGCCCGAAGTCAACTAAAGGGCTAATGATAACTACCAAAACGCCTGCCATTTGTTATAAATAAATAAATCTTTGTTCA
Organism: Rodentolepis nana; assembly: GCA_900617975.1. NCBI lineage: Eukaryota > Metazoa > Platyhelminthes > Cestoda > Cyclophyllidea > Hymenolepididae > Rodentolepis > Rodentolepis nana. The sequence continues at coordinate 30,960 of UZAE01012426.1, read as the reverse complement.
GCCAATGGCGGCGTTGTACACTTAAACAAAAGGAACTTATAAAATGTTAAAATTAATTGATATCTGGTAATCGAGTGGTGTTTGGTTACATTTCAGTCGTATAAGAAACCCTATTAAATGTGAGAATATCTATCTGCAATCAGTTTATTGTATTACAAAAATCTATTGAAAAGATTTTATTCTTCATTTATTAACAAATATATATATATATATATATATATATATATATTTACAATTAAATAGCATTAATAAGTTATAGCAATAACGCACAGCAACCAAAAATTTTTCTAGAAAGAGGAACTCAGGTATATATTAAAGTTTACGCTATTAAAAATATATTTTTTCACAAAAATTTGTGTTGTACTATCTATTTTCAAATAAGTCCAAATGGGAGGTATAATTCAGCCTCGTTGCATAACTCACTTAATTTAAGGCAGACATTTTCTTGTCCTACTTATCATTTTGACAACCTAATGGATGCAGTTTGACCTTGCATGAACTCTCAAATTTTCGTAACAGCGCTAATGCATGGGCAATTTAGGGTATGATTAATGCATTAACTTTCAATTTTAATTGCTCGCTTCCCTATTAGATTCAAGCACAAATTCGAAGGAAAAAGAAAACAATTGTTTTCTTTCAGAGTTAACATTGTCATTAAGGCAGAATGTGTAATGACCTTGAAAGAGTTGAAACACTCTTTTTTATTGTCAGTACAACTAATCTAATGGTTTAATTAAGCCATAAACGCAATGAGACTTCTGATACTGCAAATACAATGGATTTGAAAGGCGCTGTGCTGTGTTATCAAACATGGCAAATGAAATTGGTCATGCAACCACGCCTCTTATCATTGCGCTGTCATGGGTGCACACATTCAAATAACACTTCCAATTTCAAAGTTCCTTAAAGAAATGCAAAGAAGATTTTCCTATGTAAATAATATTCATAGATAAGGATTGCAATTTCCATGCATAAAAGAATGTCAAAATGAAGACTAGGTAATTATTGGGTCCTAGGAACCTACATTTTCATTGTACGGGTAGTTAGGAGCTGTTAATGTAGCTTTAATCCATTTATTTATTTCAAATGGCAGGCGTTTTGATAGTTATCATTAGCCCTTTAGCTGACTTCGGGCTTCACAGACGGAAGGAACATCAAAGTAACAGAAAGTCGAGGGATGGGAAACAAAAGAGTGGTTTACAGTTGTGAAAGAGACAGATTCAAAGGCAGAGAAAAGGTAGGATGATTACTGTGGAAGTGGTAGAATATGGCATCCAGTGGGGTTATTGTAGTTTGAAGTCAGAAGTCAACTGCCGGTTTATAGACTTTTTTGCCGTATGAGTATACGTTGCCCAGGGTGCACCACGTGGAGGTAAGTCTATCGCACACCCCAGCTTTAATCCATAATTTTATTTATAGTAAATGGCAGGCTTTATGACAGTTATCATTAGCTCTTTAGTNGGAGTCAAGATGATAGTAAAGTGTACATTGCTGTCAGACTATCCGATGTTGAGGTAATCAGCAGTATTTGTCAATTTTGAAACGGCTTTATAGAATCCCACTTTACAAATTGGCAACAAATCAATCAGTTTTCGAACCACTGGGGTGGGAGCCAGTGGTCTAGGGGAGTACTCCTTCTCATTGGACCTCTTCAGTTCTGTTGACGGTGAGGTGTGTCTCTACTGTCTTTTTTCTTGCTAAAGTATATATATATATATATATATATATATATATCCAATTAACTTTATTTATCTTTTTTTAGTAAATTCTTCACAGCTAAGAATTTGTCTATAAGAAATAAAAGTAGATATTATTGTTCATTATTTGAATTAAATGTGGCAAAAAAAACTTATCGCTTTTAATGCAGAGCTGAGGTTATTTATTTATTTATATCAAATGACAGGCGTCTTGATGGTTATCATTAGCCCTTTAGTTGACTTCAGACTTCACAGAGGAGAAGGAACATCAAATTGAAAAAGTCGAGAGAGGGGGGGGGGGAACAGAAGAGGGTTTCAAAGATGTAAGAGACAAACACAAAGGTAGAACAAAGGTGAGGTGAGTACTGTGAAAATAGTCGAATATGGCATAGAGTGAGGTGATGGTAGTTTGAAGTGAGAAGTCAACTGCCAGTCAATACTTTTTTGCCGTATGAATATACGTTGCCCAGGGTGCATCACGTGGAGGTAAGTCTATCGCACACCCCAGCAGAGCTGAGGTAATTTACCGAAATCGAGAGCGCACATGAAAAGCTGATAAGTCTCTCTATAGTTATTTTCAGTCTTTTTGCAAGTACCTCTTAGTCTACCTACTTCGAGAACTCAACATTCTACGCACTTTTATTTGACGATGCGATTAATTGTGTTGGGTAGAGATGGTAGAGCGCTGGGGGATGCTACTTCATTGTCAGAAACCTCATGGTCATTTGATCCCATTGTCTTACGTAAATTGGAGGTGGGGGGGGGGGGGGGGGGGGGGGGGGGGGGGGGGTTTAANGGGGGGGTGGTGGGTGGTGGGGAGGGTTCTAATCACTTTCCCCTCATTTCGTCCTTTTAGCCTTTAATTGGTTCCACCATTCTCTTAAAGTTCGTTTTTTAGAAAGCCTATTTTCACGGGGAATGAGTATTGATATTTGATTGTCGTTGATGTCATTTTAGCTCTTTTTTTCTTTAAATTTAGGGGAGTTTGCCTTTAACGATTGCTGATTGGCGTCTTGCAGTTGATTTTTTATGTTGTTGTCTTCTGATATCACTTCATGTCGGTGCAATTTATTGGTAATAGTTATTTATCTGCCCATATATCGATACCTACCACCAATCATGAATGGCACCATTCTTTATGTAGTGTGAATTTGTCATCAGCGCGTCCTTGTGATTTCCTTTTGCTATACGCATGACTTTGCCTTTTTGCATAAGTGTTTCTACCGTATGTTGGTAAAACCGAAAAATTTGGCAATTGTGATCGATTATATTGCTTTGGCAGAGTAGCTTTGTACATACTATTTATTCAGATCTTATCACGTCTGCTAATGCAGCTCAAATTAAATGCTGTTTCAGTACCATCTAAAAATTGGTCATTTTTCTACTACGAAATGTAACTGCCGTCTCATAACTGGTGTTTATCGATCTAGGAGTTACTAATATAGTAGCTGTTTTATCTGTTCTCTCATTCTGCAGATGGTTGTTGTATTGAGCGCTCTTCTCTTTGCTAGACCTCTAGTTTCACTGTCTCCGACACGTCTGTGAATGTAGTTTTAATGAAGTGCGAGACAGGTGTGTGGCCAAGACTGACTGAATCCTCCACTCAACGTCTACCCTGGCTTAGGACGGACTTTGATAGACTCTCTCCGTCTGTGCTGAAGGCAATGTTAGCCGTTGGTGGAAATGCTGACGATGATGATGATGATGCAGACGAGAGTAGTGATGGAGAATGGAAACCTCGCGCAAATGTGAACTTCATTCGACCGTCACCTGAAGAGATTGTGAGTCCGATTCTATACATGACGCACTCTAACCATCATAATTTAATGCATCTGTAGAGTCTTGCAACATTTATTTATTTATATTAAATGGCAGGCGTTTTGATAGTTGCCATTGGCCCTTTAGTTGACTTCAGGCTTCACAGAGGGGAATGAAAATCAAAGTGAAAAAAATTCGAGAGGAGGGTAACTGAATAGTGTTTCAAAGACAAAGGTTGAAAACTTAGAAAAAATGCGATGTAGTACTGTGGAAGTGGTCGGATATGTCATAGAGTNAAAAAGGGGGGGGGGGGGGGGGGGGGGGGGAGTTGAAGAGTGTTTCAAAGATGTAAAAGAGATGGACACAAAGGTAGAGAAAAGGTAAGATGAGTACTGTAGAGTGATGGAATATGACATACAGTGGGATGATGGTAGTTTGAAGTGAGAAGTCAACTGCCGGTTAATAGACTTTTTTGCCGTATGAGTATACGTTGCCCAGGGTGCGCCGCGTGGAGGTAAGTCTATCGCATACCCCAGTCTTGCAACATTAATTCTGTAGATTCAATTTGTACGCTTGCTACTCGAGTATAATCCGTTTGCGTCATGGTACAATGTGTACATATTCCTCATCTTCCAAATGAAATAGGTTCTTCAGCGTACAAAGTTTATTAACCAATTCACTGCTATCGTTTGTGTGTCAGTCATCTAAGGTGCAAAGTCACCCCAACCCCTGGGCTCATTTTCAGATTAGAAGCCTCTCTTTATGACCAAATTTTAAAATAAACAAGATACACCCAAGTAGACAAATCTCGCTGCTTTCCCCACACTATCTCCAACATAATTCTTGAGTATTTTGGCAATTATGTAAGAAAGTAAGTAATTGTAGAAATAATAAACTCGTCAGATTGCTGCTTTAATATCTTTTTTTCGCATTAAAAAATTTATCATTCTAGACAACTAATTCGGAGTTTTCTTGCCTCAGCTTAACATTTGTTAGTAGTAACTTCGGGGGGTGGCAAAGTTATTACCCCAAATCGATACATTGCGAATTAGATCGTAACCCTTGTTACATTTAATGCTCAAGAAACAGATGTGACTGCTGCTGCATAAAATTATACCATTCTGACCCGATTTCCACTTGAGCTTTGTTTCCTGAAGCAAAAGAAATTGTGAATTTTCTCCAACAATTAAATTCATTGTGAGTTGCATGCTTCAACAAGTCGATTTACCGTGTGCAGCGGTGATCTAAAACACCTTGAGTATGCCCGTCTACGAAGGTAGAAATGATGACGGTTTCAATTCACACCCGTCATGGTGCGAAGTGAATAGGCGGCGATGAAAATTAAGGATGTTTTTTAGTACTTTCAATATTTCGAGTCGCGGAACGCAGATCCTATTTCATAAGTAATACTATTTTAATAGGAATCGGTGATGGTATTGACAACTGCTGACTCCCTGAGCAGAGAAAATTAAGTTTACGGTACATAAATTTCCTTAATTTTGGCCTAAATCTTTTGTGCTCCTCGATTAGCTAACAAAGTACCCGATCAATTCTTTAAAGCAATATAATGGAGTCATTTGTTAGTGACGTTTATTTCTATAAAATAGCAGGTGTTTTGATAGTTATCATTAGCCAGTTAGCTGACTCTGGGCTTCGCAGAGGGGGTAGGAAGATCAAAGTGAGAAAATTCGAGATGGGGAACAGAAAAGTGATTCCAGGATGTAAAAGAGATAGACCAACACAAAGGCAGAGAAAAGGTGAGGTGAGTACTGTGGAAGTGGTGGAATATGATATACAGTGGGGTCATGGTAGTTTGAAGTCAGAAGTCAACTGCCGGTTTATAGACTTTTTTGCCGTATGAGTATACGTTGCCCAGGGTGCACCACGTGGAGGTAAGTCTATCGCACACCCCAGCTTTAATCCATAATTTTATTTATAGTAAATGGCAGGCTTTATGACAGTTATCATTAGCTCTTTAGTTGACTTTGTGGTTCACAGAGGAGAGGAACATCAAGGACACAAAATGTCGATAGGGGAAGTAGAAGAATGATTCGCAGATGTAAAAGGTAAGGTGAGTACTGTGAAGTAGTGGAATATGAAATACAGTCGGGTCGATAGATGGAAGTCAGAAGTTAGCCACCGGCCAATAGACTTTTTCGATGTATGAGTATACATTGCCTAAGATACACCAAGAGGAGGTAAGTCTATCGGGCTCCCCTTAACCCATAGTAAAACAACGTTAATATCCCGGCAAAGCTTATCAAGATATCCCCACAGGGACCTAATGATCTACTCAGACTCCCGGGTAAGAAACAGTTCTTAACGGGAGCTGGGTTGGATTGACGTGAATGGGAGTTGGAAGAGGAATTGAGAGGAAATATGGAAGCATCAGTACTGAGCCTAGGCAATCTGGGTTGAAAAAGACTCATTTTTCCTGTGATGGCATTTATGTAATTGTGGAATGAGTCACTACTCAAAAATTATCAACTAACAAGCAGTTCAGAGCCAGGAGATTCTTTATGTGCAGTGAGACAGCAAACCTATGAGGTAAGGTGTACAAGCACTGCATTATGCTTTTTTAATTGCCATCTTTACATAGGTCGGTTTGTTAAAATTACCTTGAAATTCAGTAAATAACGAATTACTTTTTGGTGCCCATCTGCACACACACCTCATTGTGAAGTTGAGGGTTCCTAATTCGCAAAATCTGTTGCCAATCTGATAAATGGTGGCAGTTTGTCAGTTAAAAGACCTTTTAGCTAGGTTAAGTTAAGAAAATAATCCCCTTTTTTCAAAACAGAATGATAACATTGTAATCTTTGTTTCGCAGTTTGTAGTCTACTAAAAAGTTATACTCTATTCAATTTAAGATTATATTTTGTATGAGTAGTTTCTAAAAATGTTCGTTTATTATGAATTTTCTGTGTGATTCCTTGTTACTGGAATATCTGATTAGCTGTTTTTCCCGATAGCTGCTTGCTAACAATCTCGATAGTTCGATTACCCCAGCCACAACGTCCAACTCAGCATGTATTTCCAACTCATGGCGTCCAACTAGAGCATCAAACTTCACTCGATATCATACCTGCAATTTTTCCGCCACAAAAAATGGTTATGTGGAAGTTAAGAGGTCACTTGAGGTCAAGCCATAACCAACAGATTGGCTTTGCGATAAGTAATAGAGTTGGGCGGAATAGCTAATTTATGCAGAGAGTTGCAGAAACTGCAGTTTCTATTTTCATCTCTTTAGGATTGCAATCATTGTGATTAACACCACAAAATGCAAACCCGAAAATTCGACTCTTTGAGATCTTTTTATAAGTTGCTTTTTTTGAGGGAAGATGATGTCCCATAAGTTCTGATTGAAGGATTGTTCTTGTTCACTTTTTTACCCTTTTTCGCAAATTTTTTCCAAACCAACTCTAATTCTTCTAATTGCAAATGAGAATTTTAAATTGAGACACCTTTAACAGTTCACTCTTTTTAAACACTGAACAATTAGTAGTCAATTTAACACTAATTTGCGATAAATAATCCTATTTCGTCGATATCTAATTAACAACTTAAATCCAAGTTAATTTTGGACTTTTGATGTACTTCTAAAAAACATGCAGTGGAATTTTCAGTGCTTCTAAAGTTCGTTAAACAGTGTTTTTGTGATCTTGAGTGACCCACGGTAATTACGCTGTTTATTTCCCAATTATTTCATAGTAAATAGCATATAACGATGAGGTACAGCCTAGCCACCGTTAGAGAGTGAATCTCGCCAAATCGAAAACTGCCTCTCAGCAAATTAAGTTTCCACTTGAGATCAGAAGATAGCAAATCGAGGTGAGATAAGGACTAATGGATTTATACTCAGATACTGTAGGTCCTCAGTTCCCAATTGCATTTGCTCAATCAAAGATAGGAGGAAAGATTTTAAGGGCGAATTCTCTTCCCCATGACAAATGGAGGTTGACTTTTGGAAGAGGGATCAATACTCGTGTGATTTTACTTACGACTACTATTCACCCATATCCATAGCTGTTAATGAAGTTGTTTGACTGGGAGACAAGCATTTTCATTACTAATACTGTCTTGTTTCCTGGAATAATTATTCGGCTAACCAAAGCATCCGAACAGCATGACAATGATTTTTGGGTGGGGGGGGGGGGGGGGGGGGGTTGGGTAAATTCCGTTACCACTTCATCGGCGTTTTGGTCTCGAAGCAAAAAGTATATGAAAATCACAGGTATGCATGCACTTGGTTTCGACTGTTTAAATGAAATGGTTGGGAATAACTACGATTCCCCCCAACTCCTAGTCAAATAAAGTCTAGTGCCCTCGAGTTGGCGACGAGAAACCAATTTTTTATTATTAAAACGGTGTGGAATATTTCTTACTACGCAACATTACTTTTGGAAGCTTATTTGGGGAAAAAAAATAAGAGGCCTTTATTGGCATAGTGTTAGATATATCAGGCATGTCCTTAGAGAAGGTCCAGCGTCTAGCTGACTTATCGTCGTCTAAGCTTGTTAAGAAGGGGAGACAGGTAGAACAGACCAAAAATATGTACTCTTTTTGCAAAATTTGGAATAGTATTTGGTACGGAAAATGACTCAAATAGTTTAGTGAATGGACACCCGGGCGTGTAATTTATGGGACGAGTAAAATCGGTAGAATTGATGATGAGGAAAGAAAAATGGTTATAAAGAATGCGGAGCCACAATTTGCTCTACCAGGCATCGTCGTAGACGCTGCAGAAAGAGGCAAATAAGTACAGCTGGTTTGGAATTCTTCTGTTTATTGAAGCAGGGTTTAAGATGTCCAATCGAATTCAATGTCTAAATGATATTAATGCAATTAATTCATCTCACGAGATTGGGGTCTCAGAAATCGATTTTGCATTGCCCATGAAGGATCTAGTATACAGCATTCCGTCGGTTTTAACGCTATTTAAACCAGTACCTTACCAACCTATGTGTAAACCCGTAGTTTTAACTGATAAATACCAGTCTGTGTGTGTTCCAAGACAATCAAACTCTTGTAACTCTAAGTGACTTATAACATAATTCCATTCGATACCTATTCTATGCAAGCCGGCTTTAAATGGTAATTACCTCATGCAGAAATGTTGCTATTTGGCACTCGCTAAGAAAAAGATCCGTTCCAAAATGCGAACCGCAGCATATTACACTGAACACCACCCGATCTCATTTACTGGTAATCGTAATCTTTCCTTGATCAAGAACATAATGTGATCTATCCTACTACTTCGTTAAATCAATCACTACAATGCGTCGGTAGAGGATCTTTTTGAAGCTTCCAAGTACCAACTTGGTCTACACCATATCAGTATACTTCCACTCACAGAACTACTTTTCCAAGCACCACGACCTAAAATCAGCTGCCAAAAACTCGTCCATATTTAAAGGTTTACTAATAATTTACAAGTAGTGAAATGCAACATGACTCAACTTTTGTGAAAGGTCTCGGGTAGTACAAAAAACACATCGTAGTAACAGGAATATAGGAGTACAGCGCGAATAAAATACACGGTATTCAAATAACGGCGTAAAGACAGAGGAGCTAATGCTGTAAGGGATTTATTCGAAAGAATTGCACATATTGGTCAATTAACGTCCTTATCCGCGCGTCTGTTACTTTCTCTGGAGTCCTTCGAATTACCTAAAAGGAGAACCAAATAGTGTTAATATCACAATGGGGGCCACAATAATAGCACTGATAACACCAGGCTTAAATAACTCTTAGCATATGTCTATCCTAGGCCATGATAAAAGAAGATCAAGCTTAGTGGTTAAGCTTAAATGAAAGCCTGCCCTTAGGTTGGTAATGACGTGGGGGTTGAAAAAAAACATAATGTAATCTCCAACATTAACATGGAAGTCCATGCGGGCCTCTTCGAAATATAATTCGAAGAGACAAAAGCACGAATTCTTCCGAACTTAATAACATAAAAATAGAAACCTTGAATTCCCATTGCCCGAATCTCCCTACCTCTCCTCACCCTCCTAATTATACCCACGACGATATAGTTCCATATGACCTTGTAAATATAGAACTAATTACATAGATAAGAGGATGTGTTAATGAAGCTAAAGCAAAGGCAGGAGTAAAAATGAGAATGGTTCTCAAATTACCTTTGTAATCGCTCGTTTTGCAAGCTCCTTTCGAATTTCTTCGTCCGTTAAAGAGGGATGATCTGTTCGAAGATAATCGAAGATGAGTTTTCGGACTCGATCAATCGATTCTGAAGTCCATGTTGACTGTCTGGTTGAAATTGAATGTTGGTGTGTTGCACTTGGCAATTCTTCCGACCTCCGAATACCATTTGAAGTAGTGGAAGGACCTGGGTTCGATTCCCCTAGCGACTTCTCTTCCATCTTCCTGTTACAATTAGGAAAAATCTGTGATTTAGAAGAACTCGCCTGGCTGTCTGAGATGGCTGCTGCCGATTTCTTTGAATGTGTAGACACTTCTGAATGCTTGACACCATTTTCAACAGTGGAATGTGATTTAGAAGGGTCAGGCTTTGGTTTCGACTCAGGAGCGTCAATGGGTTTGGTTATGGACACTTTTGGGGGTAACTTAATAGGAGGGGGTGAAACGGAATTATCAGGATTAATCCGCATGTTAAATGAATTGAATCGATGAAGAGCATCCTGCTGAGCCAGTAGTCTGCTCAAATAACCCTCGGAGGATGAAGGAGTATGTACACTTTGAGGAGATTTCGAGGTAGAAGGAGCAGTTCTAATGAGTAAAGATAAAATGGCAATTAAGATCGCATCAATTGGTGCTTTTTGAGTTCAATGAACTAAGGAACTGGGTTTGTGAAACAATATTCGAGCTGCCCTAACTGATAAATTTCATTATAGAATAATGAAAAAAAGGAAGGCTCAAAAACATAATCTTATAAACCCCAGTATCAGTCTTTCCTGAGGTTAATATGCTCATCCATAAAGATGTCACTATTTCAATATCTACTGATAAGGGGTGTGTAATAGACTTACCTCCACGTGGTACACCCTGGGCAACGTATACTCATACGGTAAAAAGACTATTAACCTGCAGTTGACTTCTGACTTCAAACTTCCATCGCCCCACTGTAAGTCATATTCGAATACTTTCAGAGTACTCACCTCACCTTCTTTCTACCTTTGTCTGCCTCTTGCATCTTTGAAACACTCATCTGTTCCTCCCCCTCTCGACTTTTCCTCCCTTTGATGTTCCTACCCTCTGTGAAGCCCGAAGTCAACTAAAGGGCTAACGATAACTATGAAAACGCCCGCCATTTGAAATAGATAGATAGACAGATAGATATCTACTGATACGCACCTAGTGAGCATAAAAAACCATCCATTACCGGTTAAAGTTGGTTAATAAATTTCGTGGAAGAATTTTAATTTCCCATTAAAGAGGCACTAAGCCGATACACCTCTGCCTAATATATAAAAGGGGCGCTATTCCAACTAAACCCCACAGGATATTTGTATTTCAGGTAAAAAGCCGTTAAGCCTCAATCTGCGCACTTGCGATAGTAGAAGCCATATATCATTCTATCATTTAACTGATCAGAGGAGCCTCAATAATAGTACATCTGTCTTGAGGACTATAGTTAAGGATTTAGGATTTGAGCCACACATACGCACAAGCTTATTCAGAGAAGACTGTAACTCTAAGCAACCAATGAAAAGAAATCACAACTTTCTAAACGAAAATGTCAATCGCTCTTTTGAGAACAGCCATTCAGAATCAAGACGTGAATTTGATCATTCGCAATACTGGATATACCCCCATAAGAGTACTGACCTCGTCATCTTTAAAATAGCAGAACAATGGACCCCTAGGATCTTTCCATCGAGTTGGCATTTATATCAGTCACACCAATAAAGCGTAATTTCGCCTTATTCTCGGTAGAATTGCGCGTGAAATGGGAATAGGGGAGTTTAGGAAGCGTCAGTGACATGCGAGAATTCCAACAAACAATTAGAACTTAATCAAGAGAGAAAGATTCGAACAGAGCACATTTCAACATGATTATAATAGAAGTAGTAGAATCGAAACTTACCGCTTTTTATTCCCTTCGTTGTTTTCGAGGTCGGCAACAAGGCTAAAATGAAAATGCATTTATAGTGTTAGGACAAAAGTGCTATGTAAATACAGACCTAAAATACTCTCACTAAAAGTTGCTCAGACCTGCCTTAACCTGCTGACTGTCATTGGAATGAACTCGATTTTAGTGTTAGCATATTTTTAACATCTAATATATGCTTCTCGGGGTAAGCGATAGACTTGTCTCCACGTGGGTAACGTATAATCATACGGCAAAAAAGTCTACAAAAAGGCAGTTGACTCTAAACTACAACGACCCCACTGATGGTCATATTCCACCACGTCCACGTCTGTCTCTTTTACAACTGTGAATCACTCTTCTGTCCCCCCCCCCCCCCCCAAGACATTTTGTGACTTTGATATTCCTCCACTCTGTGAAGTTCGAAGTCAACTAAAGGACTAATGATAACCATCTTAAAGCCTGCCATTTAATATAACTTAGAATAAATATAGGATTCTCTTAAGATGTTGATTGTAAGATATGCTTAGTCGAAATAATTCTTACGTTTGCTGTTACTTCGAATGGTCAATGATCCCAGCAGACGAGTTCGTGTAAATCCACGTTTAGTCATTAGTAAATGACTATTTGTTTTATTCACTTTTACCTTCATAAGTAAAACAAGTTTGCTGCAAAAGAAACCGACTACCCAAATACACTACCGATTCTACTACTGTGCTAAGAGGAGATAACATTACTTTTCCAAGAGTCATAAAAGATTCTTGGCGGAGGAAGATAACATGAGAAGTAGGCTTCACAACAATAAGCAGCCAGAAATGATAATCTACTGAACAATGAACAATATGAACAATACACCAAAACCCCTCTTCTCCCAAATTGTAAAACTTCGAAGAACCGCTTTGCTCAGTTAGAATGATTCTGTTAATTTGTAGACAACCGCGGGACGATTGATTTAGGTAGTCCCATTCGTTCCATATGTACACAAACCCAAATGGCCAACATTATTTTTTAACCAAATCGATGAGGCACGAATGAGTTGATGATAGAATTAATCAGGCCTACATAATGGAAGGTCTGCAAAGGTGGAGTTATGAGCCACAAAACGTACCCGCAAGTAGGGTCTGTTCCAAAAATTGAAAGTTTTGAGGAAATGGTTACTTTGCTATCACTCCTTCGTGTTCGCGTTGAAATAGGCGAAGACTGCAATGCACTAGACATCTAAAATTAGGCACAAAATGGCCATAAAATAGCTATCACTCAGTCCAAAGACTTAAACAAGAAGCTTACAGATTCCTGAATGCGTCTATGAGAAGAATTCAGTCGAGTCCTTTTAGTACTCCTTCTAGTACCAGTAGTCGTCCTTCTCCTTCTTCTTGTAGTACTCTTTCTAAGGGTCCGCTGAGCACGTTTGACCAGCCCACTGGCGTTTGCAACATTACCTGTGGACTTGCGAGTTGTGCGTCGTCTTCGCCTCTTTGTCTTTCGCTTACGCGTTTGCCGCGATTTAGTGGAGATTCGCCTTCGTCGCGAGGCAATACTATGGATCTCCTCGGCAATGCCACTAAGATTTTGGTCAGTGGAAAATGAGGCAAAGATGTCACGGGAGCTATTGTCAATAGGACGATAGGTAGAAGATTCGTCCTTATCCTCCGTTCCGATAGATGCTTCTTCACCGTCTGAGTGAGAAGGGGTGGAGATGGCAAGGCGTTGTGAAGGAACCTGAAAATACAGCGTAGTCTTTAATTAATCCATCAAACCCTGTATAGAGGGATGCCTGTACTACCATGGAAACCAGTATGATTAACCATAGCGTTCCTTCTCTCCCTCTCTACATTAAGGCACTTATATTTCATTGCATTCTTTTCCACAATGTTCTGATCAGGAGCATATGACTCTGATTAAACCCAACCCACAAAATATGGGCCTTTAGAGCTTACGAGACTCTTGTTGATTCTAACGCACCCCAAATAGCACTTGATTAGGGCCATTTCGATTTATCGATTACTAATGTCTCTTTCCTAAAGCGTTATTATGTGATTAGGCTTCCCTCTTGACCTTTTTACAGTATAAAAGGATACTCAATGAACTTGGCGATCCCCAATCCTTTTTAATTCAACTAAAAAATTTAAACAGCGATATAACAAAAAATATGAATTTTGGCACTAGTTTCGACTATGCAAAAGGATAACTCACTTACATCTGTACAAAATCTCTGGCATTCCAAAAGAATTCACGAATTGGTGCACTCTGCTCTGATCTAACCTTCAGATGGGGATTAAACGATTGACCATAAGACAAACAGAGCAAAAAAATCTAACTAACGATGAGTACATTATGATGGTCTTTATCCCTTGATCTATCAAATTCTGATTCCTTTGTTACTCCCTGCCTTATTGCTTTCCATTATTATTTGCTTCATAATTTGGCAAAGATTGGTGCATTCTACTCGACTTTATGAAGATCACCAGTTCTTTAAAAAACCGGGTTTTAAAGTAGTCTAAATGCCTGTCTTAATAGCAAATCGATTGCAAAATAGGGTAAGTATTCGTCATTGGATTTAGAGATAAATCATGACTTTTGATCAAGCCAATTCAAGCTTATATCGCATTCAATTAAACACAGGGAACAAATCATACTGATTCATTGCAAAATTATTGGTCCTGACCAACTTCAAATGAAGATAGAAGACGAGATGCAATGAAAACCAAGTTCTTCTCCCTACCCCTATTTCAGATTCCAGCAAGCGTTAACAAAATCATTGATGTGGTTACCTACCTGTGCATTTGGTCATAAAAAATGCGAATTAAACAAGACTAAATCTAAACCTACAGACGTTAATCAAACGTTCAACGAAGTAAGAATATTGGGGAAATATTTTCAAACAAAAAGATTATGAAATCTGAACATTAAGGCATCACTTTACATGGATTACTAAATGCTTATATAATTTCAACAGCAAGACTCTTAACGCCTTGATTCCATGACCGATCCTTCTTGACTTTTCCTTTATTCTATTACTTAGTGGACTCATTCCCTTTAACTAAGTGCTTTACCATAACAAAAAATTTGTGAATCCTTTGAACAACCAAAAATAATGACAGTTTTCGAAAGTCGGTAAATAAACAAAAGCACGCAAGAGCTTTTAAACTTACCTCACTTGTATCATGAGTCCGGTGTAGATTTCGTTGAGGCCTAATAGGAGAAGGGAGGGAGTCAGCAGTGTCGTCGAGAATCCTGAGACGTTTTCGGGGAGGCGTTGAACGAGGAGTGATGATATTGTGATCAGGGCTTTGACTGTTTGAAGGCCCTGCTCTCTCATCATCTTCAACCTCGGAATCTGAGGAATCGTAGCCTAAAATTCGTCTACGTTTCCTCCTCAGACCCCCTCTTCCATTACTTGTAGTTGGTTCATTTTGCTGAAATAGGGGAGGAGAACAGAATTAATGTCAAAAGTACAAACAGATGTAGGGAATAAGGGTATATACCATTAAAATAAGCAAAAGCATTGAATTAATAGGGTATACTTGCTAAGCCCACTAAGCATTAGAAAAGGAAATAGTGAGAATCGGAAAGGAAAAGGAGGTTTACATTCCACCATTTCTCGTGTGATAAACCATCTAGCCGGCAACCACATTATTTTATGTGGTACTGATGAACACCGATCTCGTACCCTTTGACTTGGGAGAAGTGTAAGTTGATCATAATGTTGCACTTTCTAAGTCTGACCAATAACCCTGGAGACTATCTGCTATGAAACATAAGTCATTAGCCCTTATTACTATTATGTACTGTAATTCAATTCATCTATGAGGAGAGATTTCCTGACCCCTGACTTGACAGGCAGGTATGCGCACATTTAACTAAAAAATTAACTCCACTCTTCCAGCTAATTATTTCGTTTATAATTTGTATGCTTGAATTAACATCCTATAACAACATCAACGTTTTCTCGAGCATAAAAAGGAAAAGTCATACAATAAATAAATCAGGTGATATCAAATATGATTGCAATATTTTCCCAATTTAAAACCCCAGATTTTGGTATCAATATTGACCCCTCATAGCAGTCAATTATTGATGCGTAAATAATGAAATCGAGCCAAATTTTTCAAAATTAAAGTAAGAAACACAAGTTATCATCCCTTCTTCTGATTGAAAATACCTCAAAGATACATTCCCAACTTAAAATATTAGAACCTAAGCCCATAAACGTTGACAAACATATTAATATGCCAAGAAAAGAGCATGATTGGCCACACACACATATAGAGACATACTTTTTTAACTCGTGATGAAATACATTTTCAAAAAACATTTGTTAAAATTCTAAGTACCTTCAATAAAAACGAAATAGCGGCCCCTATAAGTGAAACTATAAATAAAAGATGACCTTAAAAGGACATCGGAATGAGCTAATTATCTACAGAAACAATTCATTTACGTTAGCTAGAATAAACAAAAATTCCATTCATTTAGACAAATATTAGGAAAACGACTATTCAGCGTAAGACTAATGATTGGAAAAGGGAGTTTCGCTTCAACTCAGTTTTCCATCGGCAGCATATGGGACGGTTGCACTGGTAACTGACTACATTCGGTAAATGAAGTCGGATTTTGGATAATACTGGCTGAGCGAGACTTGATCAAATGCAAGTCATTCAAACAGAAGTTTCCCTTCTTCGGCCTTCAAGCTATCATCAGTAAAGCTTTAATTGAGCACGAACAAATCAGTTAAACGTAAATGAAATATCAATTCAGTTCCAAGTAAGCAACTATGTAGAAAAAGTGTTCAGTTACAGACATGATTCCTGCATAAAGTTTATTACGGCGAAAAATGAAAAATTTACAACAGTTGGAATTTTAAAGGAGGATTAAAACAAAAAATAAAAGGACATCAAGGAAAGATCCGAATTGCATTGTAACGAGAATCGTGGTTTCCGTGAATAGTTAGCAAAATCGTTCAACATTTTAGATTAACTAAAATAACTACGTGTTTTCGTCAAACTGATAAACTGTAAATTTCTAACATAGAAGTAATGGTCGTTCGTGTATTACTTAAACGGTACATTTAATCAATGTTAGTTATTAAGGCATTTATTGAGAAAGCAAAGACTCACTCGTTCTGGTTGAGGAGGATTTAAAAACTCATCAATTGAATCATCAACTCTAACACGTCGTCGCCTCTGTTGATTTCGTCTAGAACGAGTACGTCTCTGCCTCTGCTCATTCCTAGCTCTATTCTCCAAATTTTCAATGAGATCTCTCAGTAGACCAGCTCCACGATGCCGAGACATGGCTTGTCTTACCAGCCGTTCCTGAGTGCGGATTGTAAAGCTTTCCATAAAGGGCAAATTCTCCCTATCATCGCTATCATTGTCGGAATGTTCAAGACCCTCTGATTCTTCTGCGGAATCACTATCGAGACCACCCAGTCTGTAACCTATTTGTTCAATTTCATTTTGTTCTGCTTCTGCGTCACGCACCAAGGGTTCGCATTCGGGACAAAACCAATCCCCCTCTGGAATTTCAGAAAGAGGATTGGAGAGACAGTAGGTGTGATATCCCTTATCACAATTATCGCAGAGTAGAAGGTTAGCCTCATCATCAGGTGAATGGCATACTTCGCAGTAGGTGTTATCTTCAACAACCGGTTCAATTGGTGCTTCTATAGGTGGTGGTACTCGCTAAAAGAAAAATAGCTAGAATAATTCTGCTAAACTAGACCATTTGATAATGATCGTAGTAATATCAACTTACCCTATCTACGACTGGACCACCTATATAGTCATGTAGAAGCATAAGTTCAAAAGTTTTACGATCAAGAGGACAGGCATGCTGAACCTTGCACCAATCCGAAAGACAGGTGAGGCAAAAACAATGATTACAACACTCCGGAGTAGCAATTGGGGGCTTCATATCTTCAAAGCATACAGGACATTGATTATCTACAGCGAGAGAAATAGCCTCTTTCATAGTTCCACCGGGTGTGGAACGAATAAATATTGCAGTGTAAGCTTCACTACAATTAACTAAGGGGCATTTACAACTGCCACCATTTGTATGCTCCTTAGTCCAAGTTTTAAGACATTCTACGTGAAATGCATGCTGACACGAAGAAGGGGTAGCATTTTCTCCCGTAAAAGTCTCGTTACAAAGTTTACAAACATTTCCATTCCTCTGAATTTCTATAAACTCCTTCAAACGCATAACAGCAAGCGAAGAAATACTACTCGATGCGCCAGAATTTTTGAAGTTGTTGATATGAACAAACAAATAAAGACATAAAAACTGCTTCGTTGTGCAGAGTAATTAATTTTAAGAAGTAATTATTATCAAGAAAAAATTAGGAGTCATTAACATACTTAATAGTTAAATTTTACTTTTATAATGCTTTCTTTAAATTTGGATTTTTGGCTTTTAAATTACATGCAAATCATTCCATTCATGAATTATTCAAACATTAATTGAATCTTGACCAAATTAAAACTGTTTCTATTTTGCTTTGATTCAGAACCTTGATGTTAAAGTATTTCCTAAAAAAGATATTTTAATGTTTCCGTAGAAGTGTAGACCATATTGTACAAAGGATTTATTCCGAGTCGCAAAGATGGAGGAGACCCAACATATTGGCAAATACATGAATAAGTTTACTGTTCACAATACGGGAAAATATAATAAAATAAATTGTGTTCATCTGTGATGACCAAGGTGTGAAATGGCATGAAAGCGATGGAACGGCAGAAATAAGCATAGTCATTCATGCTGCTATATCACTATGGAAATTCTCGACAGGTTAACTCTAATCATTAATGAATGAATTAAGCCTATTTGCGAAGGCTTTCTTCGTTAGATAACAATCGTTTCATTTGATTCTTTCGTAGTAATAGTAAATGCCACCTATCGTAAATTTATGAAATGTAGAACAATGTTTTTTCATGGCCTCCATATTCATATCGTCTTAAATAAGTGTACATTCATTCTCTGCGCACTCCGGACTGGAAGTACTAACATTCACTCTCACTGTTGTGGATTTTTTATGGTTCCATGCATTATGTGCATAATTTTATGAACTTCTAGGGAGACCTGCCCTTGACTTATCTCATTTAGTTACTCATGGTTTCAAGGAGAGGCTAATGAATGGAGGTGACGTAAAAAATTGATTAATTAATTCATTAGAATATAAAGCTATTCATATCGTGAAAATGGACTAACCAGAAATTCTGGGATTTAATGGTCAAAAATGGGTCTCAAAATGTTTGGTTTTATCCTGTGTGAAACACGACTTTAACATGAATGTACCAAAGAATCCCTTGTGTGCTCGAAATTTTTGAAATGTGCATACATTATTCTAATCGTAGTAGGGAGCAAACGAGCTCACTAGCGCAATAACCTACCAGCTAATCAACGATCAATAGTCACCGAATTGTCAGCGTAGCCAAAATTGTATTTAATGGCTAAGCCCCTTGTCAGTCAGACATAGCCCAAATGAACTTACACCACACTATACGTCCTTTTCCTTTACACCATTGAGGCATGGTAGCTAACCCAAACCAAATCTTGTCATAGGGATGACTGAGCATGAATCAAATTTTATCAGAGCGATAATCAGTTACAATCTCTTAGAAGAAGGTGTTCAGTTCTTGAAAAGTTAAATAAAGTAACCCTTTAACTCATTTATCATTTTTGAATAATAATATTCAAACCTTATTCTCATGTACTTATTTTATCCCAAACTTTGAACTTTTCGGGGTTTGCCTTATGAATGGCAAAAAACTGCGTTTCTTTGAACCCAGTGGTAATAATACTTCCGTTAGTAATCTGCTTTCCTATAATAACGCTGAAAACTGCAACCATTAATGCCTCCTATTACCAATATCATCATCATTATCATTAGTCTTTTTTAAATTCTGTTTTTCCTTTGGCCTAGGTAACACTTACCCCAAACCCCAGAATTAAATTGAAAAGTATTTATCCACACCATGCCGCAACATTTATTTTGTAAATTGAGAAATTCAGTGATACAAAAGGGAATTTTTTACGCTTGCTCATGTGAATAGTTGTTGCTCTTTATCTCTTTCACATAGCTGAAATCTATCGAAAAGAAAGAAACCTTTTATTGCTCTTCTATCCACTGGGCAAATATGGCCACCTTTGAGAAATTCCCTTAAACAGCCAAAACAAAAGCCGTGTCCGCAACTGTCCGTAATAGTGAAGGGATATTGAAGAACTTCCCAACACACTGGACACTTAAGGGAAGGTAGACACTGCACAAGTTTTCCGTTTCGTTCAGTGATATTGAAACTTTCATATCGACTTCCACAGGATTTTACAGGACATTTGCAATGGAAACCAATGACCTCTTTAGCAGTCCAATTCAGCAAACATGGGATGTGGAATTTATGTTCACAATGAGTTATAGTTGCGTGTGTTGCAACTATTTGCCTTGTGCAGATGTCACAATGCGGACAGGCCATGTTTAGACGATAAAACTGATAAAATGTGATGAATATTGATACTATTTCATTCGGTCAAAACTTATAATGCGATTTTTCAATGAGCAATATTTTTAAATGGTTGAATAATGTTAAATTGATATCAAATACTATTAATTAGAAGCATTTTTACATATATGGTCAGAGAGTCTTAAAAATTTACGCCAAAAGAATCGATAATAAGTAGTTTATTAAGTAACACTTCCTTCCAGACAAGTAAATATAAGTTGATAAACTGGTAGCATTAGTAATTCACAAAATAATCAAATACGTTTTCATGTCCAAAGAGTACTCGGATAAATCACTACAATGATAATAAAACTAGGCAATTGCTGATTGAATTAAAGTCAGTGCTTGTGAGGAAGGTGAGCTTGAGAGAGTGAAAAAATATTTAACTGGAATCAAATCATGGATTCATTTGCACACTTTTATTTTCGAGCAAAATCAGCACCAAATGTTGAAATTTTCAGCTTATGGAGTATTATGGAAATGGTAACGAGCTGGGAATTCATTCAAATTCAATTCGAAGCAATGTCTAACTTCTGTGGTTCAACCTAAACTTAAGCGCCACTGAAGTAAGCCATCGTTTGAATTGATCAAAAGTCCATTGAAATGAATTCCTATATATTGATTCATATGGAGTATGGGTGGTGCAACGTATACTCATGCAGCAATAAAGTCAATTAACCGGGGGTTGACTTCTGACTTTAAACTACCATCACCCCACTGTATACCATATTCCACCACATTCACATTACTCATCTTACCTTTTACTCTGCCTAAATGTCTGTCTGCCTCTTTCGCATCTCTGAATCACCCTCCTGTTCCCCCTCTCGAATTTTTTCCCTTTGATGTTCCTTCCCCTGAGTGAAGCCTGAAGCCAACTAAAGGGCTAGTTATAACTATCAAAACGCCTGCAATTCGAAATAAATAGATTTAAATAAATCAATATTGATTCATATCAAATAGTTTTATCATTTGAATTACTCCTCATCAGGGCTTATTTTAAAATAGTGGGCCAAAAACTACCTTCTCTATTTGCTATCACTTAAAACGTGTGAAGTAAATCACGAAAACACAAGTACGGTAACACTTAGCTTGAGTATAGGCATCAAATTTTTCAAAGTCAGCTAATGTTAGTTTTTATGTGTTAAAAATTTCGAAGTTATAACGGATGCTCCCTATCAAACATATTTGATCACTAGTAATATGTTTTTAGTAACAATAAAATGTGGCATTATTTCTTTATGTGAATAATTTTCGGTTCGTAATTTTGAGTTGATTCGATAATGAATATTTGCAGAGACGCTCCGAATTTCTCTATTACTTAGGCATGATAAAGTATTAGGGGTATATATATCAATGACTGGAGACCACATTAGAATAGATAGAATCACAACCAACGTAAAGATACCATTTTATTCTTTAATATAATTGTTATTATATAATTACTTCCATTTGTTGAGTGTTTTCATATCGAACCCAATTATCTAAAATAGAGTTTATTGAAGTTTCATTCAATTTTTCATATAGTATAAGGAACCGAACCATTCATTTAATTAAGGAGCTTCGTATTATAAAAGCCAGAAATGTATCAAGGTTTAGGGTATGCTTTTAAAATGTTTTCTCGAACGAAAAGCAAGTAGTCATATGGCTATGATATAGCCTTCTAAATATTCTTCACTTACGAGCACAATTTCAATTGAAATAATGACAATTTCCCGTGAAAATCACAAATAACAAAAGCCAGACCAATGAGTTTAAACATCGTAAACTTTTCATTGCCACTGATTAAAAGTGAATAATCGTTACTTAAATTTTACTAAAAGAGGTGAATTAAATATTTCATTACTTTATCTTGTTGATTGTGGTAGTTCTAATAATATCCGAAATTATATCGGTTGTAGTTAAATTTCACACCAACAGATAAAATATATCAATTAAAATATTACTAATGATTCTAATCTTTATTAGAAATCAGTAAATACATTTTTCAACAGCAATTTTGTTAAGTGATTCCAGCTTCAAGGTTACGAGTAGTTAGCTGCTAATTCGACCAATTTGAATTTGAGGTTTTTGTAGATATAATGATTATTTACATGCATATCATTAGAAGCCTTAATTGACTTCATTTAATTTGAACTTTTAGATCACAAACAACGATGTTTATCATAAAAATTTTGCTCATATTATCAATCATAACGACTTTATTTATTTTATACAAAATTCCATTTGTACGCTACTATACAAAATACTTCTTCTTTCTGATGATCATACACGTCGGTTCAGTGTTTTACACAATTACATTTCTTATCAAAGGAAAACCATCCTACGAAAATAGTTGGTGAGCTTTTGTCGTTTATTTATATATTTCAAGTGACGTAATACCTCTGATTCACCTCTCTCAGAAAATTCTTGGCCTACGTCCTAAAATCTACGGATTGGAGAATTGTTATGCGTATCGTCAGTGTATTTATGTCATTAATCATCAGAGCTTTATTGATTCCATTGGTATGAGATGTTGACTAATTTAGTACTATCTAATTCTAGCTGTCTCCCACTTATGGAAAGAACCTTGTTCTGTTATTGTCAAAAATTCTTTGAAGTACGTTGGATTAGGTTGGCCGATTATTTATTTTACAAAAATTCTTCCAATAGCCCGAGATGATCATGCCAAAGCCATAGCAACGATGCATAAAGCTTTAGACATGGTCAAAAATGATCATGTAACTTTAACACCTTCCATTTTGAGCAAATTCTTCTTTCAGGTTACTATGTTTGTCTTCCCCGAAGGAACCAGGAATAGAAATGGAGATCGTCTTTTGCCCTTCAAGAAGGGAGCCTTCCATCTAGCTATTCAATCTCAACTTCCCGTTTTCCCTGTGGTTATTTCTTCGTATAAATCTTTCCTCGATCATAAGAATAAAGTCTTTGATGATGGTAAGCTAATATTTCGTTAATTTCTACAATTTGATATTAATCTAACTTAAATTTCATATCTTTCCAAGAAGATATCCGTTAACGATTTTAATTATATTTCAATTTTTAGTTTATTTATTTTGGACTAGGTTTCATTATTTACTTTTATGAAATAATATCTGACGACTAATATTCTCCGTTGAAAGTTTCCGAATAAATTCAAAAAACCTTATTCTTTTGAAGTCTTTCATGTACTCTTCGGAACTAGTTACGTTTTTACATAAATGGCAGAATTGAAACGGGGCCAACACTATTTCTGTAATCTCTTATGTATTTCATATCATATGTTTCTTTTCTTGTGCACAAGAATTAGGTGAAATTCAAACCATCGCCTCTAATTTAAACCTTAGTTTTTGAGTTAAAAGTATTAGAATTTTTAAATATTACCTTATCATTTTGTGCAATTTATTTCCCTAAACTCTAGTCCATTTTTGAAATTGACGTTAGGGCGTTTGGATATGAAATTAATTTAGGAAACTGTGAAAGTAAAGTCACAGTAAAGTCGCGCTTATCTAGAACGAATTCCATTCTTCCTTGGTCGTAATGATAGTGAGGAATTTAGTTTATTTCTTAAGTCTCATCCCAAAGTTCAACCGGAAAAAATATGCAATTAAATTGTGATTCAAACTTAATCAGCACTTATTTAAGCGGAAAATTAGTTTACATTAGTATTGATAATATTACACTTGAATTCGGTGCGATTCAAAAGCGCTTATAAAACCAGAGAGCGCGGGTTCAGTGCCACTCAAAGTATACCCATTGAGCCGATTGGTCAATCGCATTGAATTGGTCTGACCAATAAAGAATGAGCAATATTCGAGTTTATTACCAGGGAAGTTTCATAATGCTAGTTCTGGGGTGTGCGATAGGCTTACCTCCACGTGGTGCACCCTGGACAACGTATACTCATTCGGCTACCTCCACGTGGTGCACCCTGGACAACGTATACTCATACAGCAAAAAAAGTCTCTTAACCGGCAGTTGACTTCAAACTACCATGACCCCACTGTAAGTCATATTCGACCACTTTTACAGTACTTATCTTACCTTTTCTCTGCCTTTGCGTCTGTCTGTCTCCTTTACATCTTTAAAATACTCTTCTGTTCCCCCCTCCTCCTCTCGACCTTTTTCACTTTGATGTTCCTTCCCCTCTGTGGAGCCTGAAGTCAACCAAAGAGCTAATGATAACTATCAAAACGGCTGCCATTTGATATAAATAAATAATGCTAGTTCTCAGTCAGGAGGGTGTTAGTATTTTAAAACTCGTTTTAAAATGAGTTTGCGAGTATTAAGAATCAATTTGCTTCGGAGCATATCAATTAAGAGTACAAGATCCTTCGCAGAAAATCCTTAGGCAGTAATTTGAATTTACTTTACATCTCTTCTCAAGAGAGATCCACTATTATTTGGCGAACGATTGGTAAGATGTAGGGTTCACTGCCGTAAGAGTGAACAAAATAGCCTGATGTGTCGGTTAAATATGGCTCATAAAGAGTGTGGCTCAATTTGAGTTATTCACCAAGAGGCTCTAGAATGTCATTGCACTATCTAAGGTGTCTATTTGAAAACGCCTACTTAAATGGATTTGGAAGTCAATACAATTGAATTTACTTCAGCATTTTTTGAAATTTCGACAAACGATAGCTTTATATTAGTTTTTTTCTTATAAACTGTTTGCTTTAGAAAATTTTCATGATTTTAACTATCATTACTTGTTTTAAAGTAGTTAATAGTCTGATTAAATGCATGCATTTCTATTCATTTTATCGAAGATTGCAGTCAGTCCTTTGTGTAGAGTATTTAAGTAAGCATTTCCAAGGTCACCAACGAGTTTGAATAAACATTCGGGGGTATTTATTTGTTAGGTAGACCAAATCACTGTTTATATTATTAAGTAGGGTCTTATATGTTTATAAGAGTTGAGATCTCCATTTCAAATTTAGCCTTTCGAATTTTCATGAAATTCATTCCAACTAAAGGAATTATTTATTTCAAATGGCAGCGTTATGATAGTTATCATTAGCCCTGGAGCTGAATTCGGAGCTTCACGGAGAGGAGAAGGGACATCAAAGTGGCAACTTCAGGCTTCACAGAAAGGAAGATGAACATCCAACTGGTGCTTCACAGAAAGGAAGATGAACATCAAAGTGGCAAAAATCCTTCACAGAAAGGATGAGGAACACCAAAGTGGCAAAAAGTCATACATTGGGAGACAGAATAATGATTCACAGAGGTAAAAGAGACAGACAGACAGACACAAAGGCATAAAAAAGGTGAGATGAGTATTGTGGAAGGGGTCGAATAAGACAAATAGTCGGGCCATAGAAATTTGAAGTCAGAAGTCAATTGCCGATCAATAGACTTTTTTGTCGTATAAGTATACGTTGCCCAGGATGCACCACGTGGAGATAAGTCTATTGCGCACCCCACTAAAGGAATTATATAATGATCGAGATAAAAGGTGAGGTCATCTGAAAAAAAACATAATTCATCTACACTTTTGCGATCTCCTCCATAAAACCGATTCTTAACTTTTCAAAGTTCAAGTTCGAGGGTCAAGCGCCTGGAAGAATGGTCAATGGTCAATATCCTTTGAGTTCAGAATTGATCGATTAAATGACAGAGGATGATAGGAAAGAATTCGTTTGCTTCTAAAGACATAAAATAGAGCCGACAAAGTGAATACCACAACTTTCACTTGATTCTCATTTATGGATGGGATTATGAACTTAATGCATCGACGAGATTTTAAATATTTGTAAAGCATCGAATTCGCCATGCCTTTAGCACTATGACTTACCTATGCGTTAATAGATTTTTATTTTAACATATATATATATATATATATATATATATATATTTGATCAGTTCTAAAAAACTGTAGTTAGATGTATAGTTACTTAGAGTGGTGGGATGATCTATCTCCAGCAAATTGTTGAAGGCTGTGCTACTTTAACGTTTGATGCTTAAAAGAAAGTGATCAAAGGTATTTTTACTAATTTCAAAATACGAACATTTGATCAAGTTCAAGAATATAAAATATCCTGAATTCTAAATAAAGCTAATTTAACACCTTCAACAAATAAGGTTAGATGTTCTCTCATAGAATAGCATCGGATTCCACACAAATAAACGGTGACTAATATATCACCACTACTCTCTGAAAATATCTCCTAGGACAAATGTGCTTCCAAAATTAACTACGCTGTCTCTACAATATTTATGTATTTGATGTATTTATATCAAATGGCAGGCGTTTAAATAGTTATCATTAGCCCTTTAGTTGACTTCAGGCTTCACAGAGGGGAAGGAACATCAAAGTGAAAGAAAGTCGATAGGGAAGAGACAGAAGAGTGTTTCAAAGATGTAAAAGAGACAGACACAAAGGTAGAAAAAAGGTGAGGTGAGTACTGTGAAAGTGGTGGAATATGACATACAATGGGGTCATGGTAGTTTGAAGTCAGCTGCCTGTTAATAGACTTTTTGCTGTATGAGTATACGTTGCCCAGGGTGCACCACGTGGAGGTAAGTCTATTCAGACCCCCTCTATAATATTAAGTATGGAGTAGTGTTTAGGACACTCTAGTGAGGTCAATGGGTCCTCGTGCTTAGTCATTAAATACAATCACTGTAGTTCTAAGTCGCGTAAACTGGATTACTGGTCGGTTGGGAGGTTTCCAGAATGTTCTGTCTCGAATGAGATTCTTGTATTCATTCACGGTTTCATTGTTCACCCGATCGACTTTTATTCAAGGGTGACTAATCATTTCATCAAAGCCACTTACCTGTGCATGACAGTCGCATTATTTGGCACATTTATTTGCTCCGTGGGTTTAAGTGATTTTTTAAAAAGTAAAATACCACGGAAAATTAGAAATATCTAGCTTGTCTGTTCACATTTCATGATTCTGGTCTGTATTCTGGGAATAGGTATGGTTTCAAACTTGTAACAGACAATCCATTGCTCAGTCATCAACAACCTATCTTGAGTGAAATGACCCAAAGTTGAACTGGAAAATTGTGTATTGGACAACTAGAACTAAATGAGACGAATGAAAGAAGGAATTAACAGAATGCAGAAGATGTCAGTATTGAGGTACGGAAATTGGGTTTCACGTTCGGTTCAGGTTTTCATGTTCCTTTGCCATATCAAAATGGTGTTGGTTGCGGTATTTTGCTTAGGGAACTTTATCCATTTATGTCCTAATTTCTGATTCAAAGCAACAATAGTTGGAAAGTTGTTGCATAATTGGTCAACTTTCAATAAGGACTTTTTTCCGTAGGAAAGAAATCATTTAATGCTGTTTCAGTATTCCTTCTTAATTCGTTTTACACCTACGTTTGTCTAAATTAAAAGGCTTATCTCAAAGATGCGATTAAGACAAAGGTTGAGCAGTTTCTAATGATGATTTCATTGAGGAAATTGAAGTGGGTTGAAGAATTTGGTGCTATTGGCCCTAAAACCATGGATTCCGCCTTAGTCTAAGTAGGTTGCATTTGATGAACTACCGTCACCTCACTCTATGCCATATTCGACTATTTTCACAGTACTCACCTCACCTTTTTTTCCACCTTTGTGTTTGTCTCTTACATCTTTGAAACACTCTCCTGTCCCCCCCCCTCTCGACTTTTTTCAATTTGATGTTCCTTTCCTCTGTGAAGTCTGAGGTCAACTAAAGGGCTAATGATAACCATCAAGACGTCTGCTATTTGATATAAATAAATTTTAGGAAATACTGGTTTTAGGAGTTATCTTTTGGCTGTAGAAACTGATTCACAAGAGTGGAGTTTTTTAATTTATCTTAGTATTTTGTAGCAACATGGTCCTTAAGACAATTTTCTTTCGCCGGAGAGAGCGAATTTCAAAACGTTTGGTCCCTTAAGATTTACAACCCCTACAGTTTGTCTTTTAATACTGAAACTATTTGAACGCAAGTGCCATTACATTTCGAGAAAGAAATTAGCATTTCACTGCCATTTTGAGAACAATTAATGGCGTTTAAAAGGCATGTTTTCCATAACGCCTAGTACAGTCATAGTTATCCAATAAATAGTTAGCCTAGAACTCTAAAATGAATATTTCATCTAGATGAAATTCTAAAGTTTTCGTTTGCCAAATAGCATTAATTTTTGCATTGTACTATTCTCAGGTGTTGTTCCATCTTTTTTTGAGAAATATGTAACTATTTTATGATATCCATCCGTCTGTTTGTTTTATTTTTGTTACCATTACGGGTGGCAATTTTAAAAATACCTGCCCTTCAAATAAAAGCGTTCAAACACAATGCAGGACATTTATCTATTCTTATCATCATATTTGAATGAGCTCATGTGTTCATCGGTTCATTTGCCATTTTTTAAAAGTGTAATAACCGTGATTTGATCCATAGACTGGTGATTTTGCGCATTTTAGCAAGATTCAGAGCTTCTTGATCAATTGTTCAAATTGAATGACAACAATTGATCTCACCTCAAATCACTTGATCCACTCTGCCACTAGGAGCTAGATGATACGATATTTGAAATTGATTTTACATTCCTAGATAAATTATTAGAAAATTGTTTATTAACCAGAGTATTAAATATTTATCAGATTCTTAAGCCTTAAAATTTGGCTTAATTTGAGCAAAAAATATATCTTAAAAGGCTGATTTAAACTGGAAATATCGACCTACTTGACTAAACGAATGATCAATAAACACTGAGTATAGAGTTGCAGATTTTATGCATAAACCATGATATTTGACCGAATGCTAATGGATTTCAGTCACTTTCGCTACTACACTTGTTTGTCCTACTGTGGGTTATAATTTTGATATAAGCCATTCAAAGAATATTCGGAACATCTTTGTATCTTAAGTTATTACTTCATTACTTTCCAGGTGGCATCACACCCCAATAGCAGTATTAATACGAAATGCATTGGAGTGGTATGGTATTGTTAAGTATTCGAATCGATTAACTTCACTGTAATCTAAAACACAATTTCCTTGAGAGAACACAGCCAGCAACTTCGAACGGTTGGCATTTGGAATATTGGGCCGTTAAGTAATTTACAAACTTAATCTAAATATGAAATGAGTAAGTATACATTTAATTGTTCAGATAATCAAGTACTTTATCTTGATTGTTCGGAGTATTAATGAGAGTTGAACTTGTTGGAATTTATATTCAATAAGCGAATGCTCAAAGAAACCATGTGGTCGTAATGTTTTATTTATTTTATCAATTACTTATTTAAAATTTACACTATAGTTTCCATTATCTTTCCTGATAGGCATTTGAAACTTGCATCTATGAATAAAACTACTGTATTTTTTTTAAGAATGCACGTTGATAATTCATGTTTGCCCAAAGACAATCAAATTAAACACTTTGTGGTTTTCAAGTTTACTGGATGGGCTTTATTCCATCATTCAGCTTGGTTGGGGTATTGTTGGTTGATCTAATTGCATTCTGCCACCTCTCATTCAAACTGTATCAGTCAATGCGATTTGGGACTTTCATTATGAATCTCTAACTTACTAAACTTCAACGCACCACGAGTGGACTCTGGTGAAGTCTGTTAAGCCAAACTAATGCTAGCTTTTAGCATTCAGCTATTTGAGGTTCTAATATGTTCATGATGTGAGTCTCAGCATCACAAAATTGAAGCTCTCAAACTTTTATAATGGAATTGTCATTTCTACCCAGTCTTTGGGACTCAGTAATGGTGAATGAACGTTTTCTTGTGCTTCCAGATGATTTTGAAAGGTTAGGATAAAAGAAACCTCGTCCTTGAAGACCGATTTCTGGTACAGATATCACTTTTAAGGTGAAATAAATGCCGGACAAGAAGCTCATATGATATCTCGAAGCAGGCTATTGAGTCTAAGTGGATTGACTTCATAAGATATGCAATTATAGTTAAGTGGCAATTTGAATGCAAAAATCACCCCTTTTCTGGACTGTTTAGGAATAGGTATCCACTTTTTCTTCAACTGAAATTGAGCTTTTTACCGACAACTAAATAGAAGTAGAGTTTGAATATAAAGTTAAAAATTTCATTTTCTTAGGGTTCCGAAGGTGAAAAAAATGCCGCCCCGGTTTGTTTATATGGTATTCGATCGGAATGGAATTGTGTCATGTTTATTTCAGTTGGTCATTCCAAAACTTCACATTGTTTTAAAAGCTTTCTAATTGGCCTCTACTTTAGCTTGTACAAAATGGTACCGTTATCATCAACTCGAATAAATAAATAAATGATTCGAAGCGCTTTGACTGTAAACACTACTGTTGTGGAAACTTGTATCTGACTGTCCATATTCAGTATATGTCGAATAATTGTAGCTTAAAATAGAGTTCAAGCGATCAATATTTTTTATTTATCTGCATCTTAATGCTATTGAAAATAGCGCATCATATTTTCACCTTCTTCCATAATTTAATTTCACACCTATGGGGTATGCGATAGACTTACCTCCACGTGGTGCAACCTGAGCAACGTATACTCATACAGCAAAAAAGTCTATTAACCGGCAGTTGACTTCAAACTACCATGACTCCGCTGTATGTCATATTTGACAAATGCTCCTTCCCCTCTGTAGAGCCTGGAGTCCACTAAAGGGCTAATGATAACTATCAAAACGCCTGCCATTTGATATAAATAAATTTCACACCTACTGTTATTATTTAAGTAGACATGAAAGTCACCAATATGTTTAATTTTAATTATTTTTATTGGGTGTGCTATAGACTTGCCTCCACGTGGTGAATACTGGGCAACATATACTCATACGGCAAAAAAGTCTATTGACCGGCAGTTGACTTCTGACTTCTAACTACCATGACCTCACTGTATGACATAGTCGGCCACTTCTACAATACTCACCTTACCCAACTCACTATCATTGTGCCCGTCTCTTTTACATCTGTAAATCACTCTTCGGTCTACCTTCTTGAATTTTTCTAACTTCGATGT
>UZAE01012425.1:22344-35982 GCA_900617975.1 Rodentolepis nana | reverse complement strand
GAGGGACACAAAGGCAGAGAAAATGTGAGATGAGTACTGTAGACAAAGAGGAAAATAGAATAAGAGTTTCGCAGTCCTGTGAACTAATATCTTAATCTTGTCTGAGGTGAAAGGGGTTGAGCCACACTTTAAGACACGATCGGTATCACTATAGGTCCATCTCAAACATATGTATGTAATATAATGGGATGGTGAACAAAGCGTCTGTTCTATCAAAACCTTGTAACAAAACCAAGGTCGTAACAAGGGAGGAGATGGTGGAAAATAGGGGCAGGAGGTAATTTTATGTAAAACCTAATGCAATTTGCTGTCTCTGATTTCAAAATTGGGGTTGAGATATTTAGATGAATTCTGTTCAGGTCATAATAATTCACATTCGAATGTAATTAATTGGATTATGTTTTGAGTTATCTGTTTTCTACCTCTTCAGAGTTAATTCTCATATAATAATTTTTCGATTTTCAGAAAGTCTACCGAGGCATCGAAACAATGTGTACCATTGAAGGTCTCCATTTCAAATCCACCTACCGTGCTCGAGTGAAGGCGCATAACCAATCCGGTTACAGTGCCTACAGCGATCGACTAGTAATCCAGACATCAGCTCGTAAGTCCTTTTCCCCTCTCCTCCACTCCACTCCACTCTCTCAAATTCTTTTTTTGGCAATTGCAGCATCCATTCACCGTTTCAGATAATGCATTTTTATTACGTCTGATTTCTCAAGCTCATAAACACGATCAGAGTTAAAAGCACTTCCTCCTACTACCCCCCCCCCTCCTCACTCCCACCCCCCCTCCCCCTCCCCCAAGACATAAAAATTGTTTTAGTGACATAATTTTAAGTTCTTCACTTGATAGTGAGTCTTGTATTTGCTGAGTGTTTGCATTTCGTAAAATTTGTGCAAATTATTTCAGATGCCTTAATTCAAAGCTTAGCTTTAACCAACTAAAAATTAAATAGAAACGTTTTTAAAAGGTGACAGGGACTGCTGATTTCTTCGTTAAAGTGGACAATAGTTTATTCATTGAGCTCATTTACAGGTTCCAATAAAATAGGATAAAATAATCTTGATTTCTATTTAAGATTTAAAAATGTGTACCACAGCCAACCAACCTAGAGTTCCTGGGTTTTGAGCTACGGTGGATGTAATCACCCTGGTTCCTACTTTGTGAAATTTAACGATTTCGTCAATCCAATCTTGCAGCTTTTCAGTTAAGTATTGATCGAATCTAAAGTGTCTTGCTAAAGTTTAGTTTGTGGTCATAAGAGTGAACATTCTTAGTTTCCGTATTTAATTAAAATATCATATCCTGTCTACAGAATATGTCTTTCTAAAATTATGCCCATTCACCAAAGGATACGATGCATATAATTTCAAGCTACATTATAATTAGGTTCTAATAATTTCTTATTAGGAATGAAACAAAGTAGATAGAATAAATTATTCACCTGCTATCTCAATGATGTTTTTGTAATCAGAGCTAATTTGTTCCTCATTGCGTGACGACTTAGTCAAATGTGACTTCCTGTAGTAATGAAATCCTCGAATTGAATATAATATTACAATGCAACAACAAAATATTTCTTGATTAGATGTTTACTAT
The DNA here is from genome assembly GCA_900617975.1 of Rodentolepis nana. Classification (NCBI taxonomy): domain Eukaryota; kingdom Metazoa; phylum Platyhelminthes; class Cestoda; order Cyclophyllidea; family Hymenolepididae; genus Rodentolepis; species Rodentolepis nana. The sequence goes on along the minus strand of UZAE01012425.1, from coordinate 34,380 downwards.
GATTAGCACGTTTTATTGTTTTTCACTCTCGCTTTCAAGGTACTTAAGTGATCCCTCTTTAATTACTCTCTGATTCTTATCACTTTGTCTGCATCAACAGAAGTAAATGAATAACTTTTGATAACCTCCTAAGGGTAATTATTTGTGCATCTTCCCCAGAAAAACAAAAAATATTATTTAAACATTTTGCAATGTCGAAATTTTTAAGCATATATTAAGGGGAAAAGTTTAGTAGTTTAGGTTCAAATGGGGCGTAGGAAGTAGAAGTGAAAGTTAGAGAATCATCTGTTCGGCTATACGGTTTTAGAGAACTTATATATTATCATCTCTTACTCTTTATTCTCACTGAAATTCCGAATGGCAGGACTTAATGTAACTTCCCAGCCATTCTCTTCTCAAATAGTTTTAGAAGCAGACAAGGGAGTCTTTATATTAATAGGTAATCATATTTCAGACGAGTACGTACACTTAACAAGTTAATGAGCAATCAACATCACTAGTCAATGCATGTTCTTTGATCACAGTCTCCAACTAAGTTTCCTAATCTTCGCCAAAAGCGAAAGTTACAAAAAATTGAAACTGCGCTTTTTTGTCTGTTGTAGAATATTTACTTATCTCAAATGGCAGGCGTTTTGATATTTATCATTAGCCCTTTAGCTGATTTCGGACTTCACAGAGGGTAGGAGCATCAAAGTGAGAAAAAAAGTGGTGAGAGGGAATAGAAGAGTGTTTCACAGATGTAAAGAGACAGACGCAGAGATAGAGAAAAAGGTGTGGTAAGATGAGTTCTATGGAAGTGATCAAATATGACCATACAGTGGTGTCATGTCAACTTGAAGTGAGAAGTCAAATTCCGGTTAATAGACTTTTTTGCCGTATGAGTATACGTTACCCAGGGTGCACCACGTGGAGGTAAGTCTATCGCACACCCCCTGCTTTAGAATATAACAGAATGAGCCGTTTCAATCAACGTTATGTTAAAAATGTGTTTGAGATACCTTTTTATGCATTGACTTTTTCATTTCGTAAAGAGGTGATTTTCGGAAATCAATTATTTTGCAGTGGGAGGTCAATTTTGAGTTTTGAAACTTAAATTCGCATTAGATCACAGTGAGTTGCTCTATAAGACTTCCTATACCATTTAAAAAATTAATCGATAACTAGTACTAGGGTTTGTAGTCAAAAATTTATATCATCTCAGCAAATTCAGCATCTAAAATCGAAGCTGAAAACTGCCCTGAATTTTCATTTACCTTAATCTTCAATATTATAACTCCGTGTCTTCTTTTTCAAACAACTCATATTTTCATTAATAATATTGATAAAACAAATTTGATAGAGATTAACTTGATGCAATGCATTTATTAGAAGAAAATTTTTATCCACTCACGTATTAAAAAATTGCAATTTAAGCAGCACTTATCCTGCAATTTTTATTTGATTTTCAAAGAATTAATTTATTTTCATACGGAAGCAAAATTTCGTTGTTCTTTAGAATTTGTTGGACTTGCCGTGCGTTGTGGATTATAATTATATTTCCCCGCCAAAAGGGGAGTAAAAGTATGATATTTATCTATTTCGAGTTTACGATCGCTACCTTACAAAGCACACTACTTGTTATTAATTAATATCGATTTAGCATTAATCATGGAAGGAACTGTTTAGGTGAAGAAACAATCCTATCGATTATTTTTAATTAGTAACCACTAAATTCGGGTGGAGCTACTTTTAAATTGAATTAAAATGTTAAGCAATGGAAAGGCAGACAAGAGTTTAGTCCTTCCACGGACAGTTGAGTATTGGAAAATCCGATGTCGGAAGTATTTTGATGGGTAGTCAAAAGTAGAGGACTGTAGAGAACTAGTTTACGCCTCTTAGTCAAAAGGCGGACTTTTATTCATCTTTTAAGTGAGTATATCAGCGGGTGGGTAAAAGAACTGTTTTCTCCCTTTGTACAACCCGTGGGAAAATTTGAGCTGGATATAATATTCTTCAGGGGGTTTATTTGTTTTCTTATTCAAATGAGTAATATTCTTTCCATTCTAGTCTCGTGTACCACGTGTTCGAACTGAGAGTTCTACCTCCAGTCATCAACATAGGACGATTAAGGGGGGAACTGGCCAATTATATGTACAGACTTAGATTAATATTAAGATTAAATTTTTCCGAACTTGCATAATTCAAGCAATGAATGATAACGATTCCACTTCTTACACAATCTCATTTAATCTAGACATATTCAGTTTGGAAAATACTTCCATTCCAATGTCATCAGGATCTATGCCTAGCTTTGTTTGTTATCTTTCAGAGTCCTGGTTCCACTTGGATGGTACGCGCTCCTCTACAAGTGGGTTACAATTTTCCAACTCCAACAGGTCCGTAACTTGTCAGTCTATGGAGGACTGTGTCGCACTAGCATCGACGGGCTTATCCCGAGGCGTCCATTACTGGGAATTCGTAATCGACCGACTAGATCCTGGAGGCCAACCTTCATTTGGAATCGCCAAGAATGATTGCAACAAAGAAGCAATGCTAGGTATGGGTCATTTTTTTCTTCAACACCGAGGTCAATTGGCCTTGCCAATGAGGATTCCATTTACTCACATTTTGCTGTCTTTAATTGCTGAGCATTACTGATTTCTCTGGTATTGGCATCAAGTGAGGATAGATTAGACACCCTTCTTCACAAAGCTTTCTCTATCTCAAGTTCATTTTTTCCAGCTTATCGAGTATGAAATCGGTGAATGAACTGAATTCTTGGTAGCCTTCATCGTGTAGAATCTACCAGACTCCGACCGATTTCAGCGAATCATATTTAATCTTATCCATAAATTATTTTGAGTATCATATCATTACCAAAATGCCCAACATTTCAAGAGAGTAGTTCAGAAGAATATATATTCCCATGCTTATTGTTATTTCATTGAGTCTTTCAAACAATATCGTATCTTTGTCTTGTTTTTATCTCCATTTCAGTCAAAAATACACTCACATATCCTCAAATTTAAGAATTATATCATGTGGTTCTTCCTTAATTATTCGTCAGGTTACATAAGGAAGAGAGGTATGACAAATATCTATCATAAAATTCAATTTCACTACCATTTTGCTATTTCTTCAGGCATTATTTTAATTAATGGGGTTATTAATTCTAAATAAATTTCACCCCTAAACAGACTCACTTAAATTATGATCTATTAAAGCTTTTTAAAAATTTTCCCTTGGGAATGGAGCAAAATTGACCAATTTTTTAATATAATATGATTATATACAAAATTATTTTCCTTTAAAGCGGTCCCACTTCACTCAGAATATGTTTTGTTTTAATTTCTGTTGGTATTCACCATGAATGTACACACTTAGAAATCTCGACCAATTAAAATTTTTTAATGTCTACTTTGATCCCCTAAATGTGCCCATCGTAGAGTGTCAAAAAGCAGCATGTCCCTTCTTAGGCATTGTAGGGAGGCATTTGTTGAAACGGCATGAATGACCCCTCTTAATTAAATAATACCGGCGGCCAATAAGCAGCGGTTCTGCAGTCTAAAAAATGAGTCCGGAAATTTGAATTTTGGAAGACGAACGAGACACGCGGTCAATGGTGTACTACTTAAGTACACAAAATCAAATGAAGAAAGACGCCTTGACACCTTGACGTTGCCTTTTCCATTCATCAGTTCTTCTGTTTTTTCATATCAGCTGCTTTTCGTAATTAAATGTGAAATTATTGTTTTATTACTGTGGTAGTAATAATCATAATGCCATATATTTATTTATGGTATTTCTATAGTCATTATTTAATATAGTTAATGGTGTCCGTTCACATATCCACGACAATTTTTAATAGTGTAAAGCAGGAAATTATGATGTAATCTTTCTCCGGAAACTAGACCTCGTCCTGAGAATGTACTATTTTCCGAAAAACCCCTCTCCTCTGTCGTATCTGGTTCACCATGGGAAACCAGCAAAAAGTTGTCAATTCGGACTTCCTCTAATCGTTACTATAATGTGGTTGGTGTTAGGTTTGAATTATACTCCTAATGGAACTTGGAATTGTGGAACTAGGAGTTTATAAGCTGTTTTGTGCAGAAAGAATAAATTTCTATGGTGAATCATTGGAATCCTTTGCATTTATCGCGGAAATGAATAGCCCATGGTTCCGCATATTTATCACAGTTATGATAATGACAAGAGTGCATTGATTGTTTCATATTATCTTCCGCAACTAGTGGATGATTTCGTTGCATGCAGAAGACGTAACAGATGTTCTAATGAGAGAGCAAACAACACTATCCACTTGTTATCCAATCGAAACTTAAATCACTCGTTAATTTTTAATTCTATTGATTTCATTTTAAAATTAAATCCACCCGAAATTTAATATCGTAAAAATACTAAAATAAAGATAGAAACCCCAAGTTGGTATATTTATATAATATTTCAATATAACTTCAATGATATTTACTTAATTAAATTAAACGTTCGTTATAGTGATTCAACCTAATATTAATGGCTGCTAATGCATATGCTTATAAATTAAAGTATAATATAATGAAATGCGAAAAATAATTAAGTAAGACTGCTCTGCTCAGGCCTTTGTTTTGCTTAACACTAGGTTATTGTAAGCTTTTTTATAAGGATAATATATGTTCCGTTTCAAAGTGCCATGGGGAGTTTTAACATATTGCCATTTTGAATGTGGAGATTTCATTGGGCATATTTGTACCCTCGATTGACACAATTTCTAACTGAGTGAAACTCTCTTTTCGATTGGTAGAATTGACACAGCCGTACAAGGTTCAATTTCTAATCTATCAGTCGATTATCTCTTTAAATTTTATCTCCTATAAAGGTACCTTGGTTAATTAAGCTAGTTTTATATTAATACTTGCAGATCTCATCGGTTCAAACAAATAAGATTTTTTAAAAGTCGAACCTCATCGTGCTTAAATTCTAAGCTATTTAAAGTGGTGAAACAAGTATACATCAAACTAACTTGGCAATCTTGTGCATACGTTTGTTCACGTGGTTCTGTGTATCAGCTTGTGCGTAATTCATCTCCGATTGAAATATATACATGTTTGACACCTATTTTGCTTTCATGATATCAATTGATTTTAAAATTATTTCTAAATTATCTAGCACTACACAGACTAGCTACGCAATTAAGCTAGAGAGTTATTGAAAGCTCTAACTAGTGCCATCTTGAACAGAGACCGATTTTATGAGGAAATTTGTACTTGAGCTCCCCTTATGTATTTTTCCCCATGATCTTGAAAATTAACCGCAAAATTGAATCTATGAACATTGATATTTATTTATTTATATCAAATGGCAGGCGTTTTGAAAGTTATCATTAGGCCTTTAGTTTACTTCGGACTTCACAGAGGGGAAGGCACATCAAAGTGAAAAAGTCGAGAGAGTAGAGGAGGGGGGAACAGAAGAGTGTTTCAAAGATGTAATAGAGACAGACACAAAGGTAGAAAAAAGGTGAGGTGAGTACTTTGAAAGCAGTTGAACATGACATACAGTGGGGCCGTGGTAGTTTAAAGTGAGAAGTCAGCTGACGGTTAATAGACTTGATTGCCGTATGAGTATACGTTGCCCAGGGTGCTCCACGTGGAGATAAGTCTATCGCACACCCCATGAACATTGATACTGGTGTCCTTTGACTAAACAAATTTGTGGAGTAATAGTGCTAGGTCGTCGGTGAATGGAATCAATTCACTAAGGAAAATGAACGAGTGCCAGAGAGATTTTGAGGTTTTACTGTTCACAAATGTAGTGTTTACATCTTTTTCCTTCACCTGCTGGAACATGAATTAATTGCACCGAATTTATAAAACACGTTGTTGCTATTTTTAGTTGTCAAACTTAACAACTCTGGACAAAAGCGGGCAAATCAAGTACGGGCTTTTAAATAGATTATCTATATCGTAGTTACTTCTAACTCTTGTTTTAATGGAGTTAAGTTGCGCTCTTTGTGAAGCCTACTTTAACTTGAAGAATTTTCGAATTCGGCTGATTTTCTCCAATTAATCGAAAATCGTAGACCTTTTTCCTTTTCCCTTACATCAAGCCCAAAATTTTAATACCATGTCGGAAAAATCATATTTCCACCTACTTGAGTTCGATATCTATTTGCAAATGTTATCAAGAACATGTTGCAAAAGATTTTAGCGTTTTTGGGAAACTCCATTTTCGTGCTAGCAACACCATATAAAAATCGTTTCCTCAAACTTTTGCCTGTGAAATTATACAAAAACCACATCCCAAGCCTTCCCATGAGTTGCTGACTCAGTAAGCAAAGTGCAGACTCTAAAGCACTAACCACTAATTCGACCTTCAATTCAATTTTCCACTGAAATAACGCGAATGACTCACGCTGCCATGGGAAGACAAAGACTGCGTGAGTAGTTTAAAAATTATGCCCCAAAATTGCTATTAATGGGGTTTAAGGCTTAAAATAAGCCTCCTGTAGATAAAGCATCCCCTCCTTTAATCCGCTCTTCAGTAAAGGTCAGTGCAATTAATGTTTTGTAATTAATGTAAATCATAACAAGCTAAACCCGTGCAAGTCATTCGTGTGTTTCAATGAATCACTTAGTTAATCCTCTTTTCCCTTATCATATTGTCACTAGCGTTATCTTAAGTGTTAAATAAAACTTCCTTTGCTTATTATTTGGATGGCGCCATTTATCAAAGAGAGAATCAGGCTATGTCCCACCATTTTTAAGCTATTTTGTGCCAGTGAAAACAGTTGATGCAAAGTGCGTTCGCAGGCCTCCAGTTACTAACTTTCACGTTTGCACCGGCTTGTCTCCAGACATTTTTTGTTTAAGGTGAATGCGTTACAGTGTAATTTTGGAAATTGCAGTCCAAGGTTCACGTCATGTGGTATTTATGTTCATGTTATTAATGAGCCTGATTAATTTGATAAGATAATCCACTAAATATATTCGTTATTTCAAAATATTGTCTTAAGGGTATTCCATTTTTCAATTGTAAGTACTGCTTACTTATTCAGGTTAGTTCATTCAGGAATAAAAACCTATTTACCAAAACAAAGTTGATTTGATAAGAAAAGTATGTTATCAGGGTCTAATGTTGAATTGAGAATAAGGGGAGGTGAAGTTAGATACCGATAAATTTTCGTCATAGCTTCAGAAGTGAAGGACACAACAAAATTGCCATAATTCTAATTCCTGCAGAGTTGAGTCATTTGCACCATAGCGCCGGTCGAATCATAACTAAGGCATTTCAAGTGATGAGTTGTACTCACATGCAATCAGCACATTAAAGTCCCTAGAAACACTGTCATTTCATTTTCAAAATGTCACCCTAAAAATGGCGTCTTACATACCTCTCTCTCCCCCCTCTCTCCCTAAGATTTATATTTATGCGTCTTCAAGATTCGCATAATCAGACGTTGGCATTTCTTCAACTGGTCTGGAGTACACTCAACTTCCAGTCTGAGCAAAATTAATGCTTCCTTAAGGGAGTTTTTATCCAAAGTCCTATTTAAGTAAAGCAACCTCTAATTTATTTCTCTTCACCCACACCCTCATACGCACTATTTTACTCTAAAATACTCAGAAATTTTCTATCGGCAGTCTTGAGGCTATTAATTTACTATCCTTCTCTATATTCGAGTATTTAATGCCAATTTTCAACACAAATTTTTCAGGCAAATGTAATGAAAAAAGATATTTTCCAATTTATGCCCCTGGGGAGCGGATTAGGCTGTACTTTACTAACTTTATGAACAATGCGAGTGACTAACAAACTCGGAATTTAATCATTGAAGTAACTAGTCAACTCGTGAAATATTTATAGAGCTTACCAACGATGAGTTCAGTTTCTTAATTAAAAGTAGTATTGGTTGTGACAAAATAAGTTAATTAAGTTACAGTCTGTTTGCAAAAATGATTGAGGGTAGTATATGTACATGTTAAACAAAAGGCTTGGTTATTTCCTTTACAAGATTTTAAATTTAATTAAAGATGCAAATGTCAGTAGAAAATTTAATTGAGTTTCACCACATCTATAACTGACACGTTATAAATAGCCTAAAAATTTTAATTCGGTTAGCAGAAGTTTGATCAATTGAAAAGAAAAAATGTGTTAATAGCTTACGGATCGATTAAGTCTCCTGTTTGAAACACTGTGTTGGCAGAAAATAGGGTCAAAGCAAAGCAAACACAAGTGAGTTTTGAACTCACAATAAGTTTGTAATTAACCAATTGAGCTGAGCAGTAATATCAATAGTTACATGCATCTTTATTTCAGCAATCCATCTTTATAAAACTTCGAATCTGGAATGCCTACATCTTCACAAAAGTGAACTCAACCTCACACTAGTATTCAGTGTTGTTATATTTCACAATTTCCACAAAGAATTTGAAGATAAAGCTGTCGAGAGCTTTCATCTCAATTACTTCCACGTCCTTTTATTTCTTCTTCATCTCTTAGTATGTCCTCCTGCGGTCGAAAAATGCCCTAGAAAGAGCACATGTCCAAAGGATATGTTTGGGGCATTTTCATTTTGCAGTGAAATGGGAAATGTGGCTATTTTCATGCACTGGTATAATGAAGACATTAACACTCTCATACCAATGACTTTGTGAGTCTGCCAATGAAATTTATTTTCCAGACGCGAAACCTATTATGCAGTGGAGCGAAAAAGCCGCGTTTAACTTTCTTCAACTTTTTTTTGGCGAAACGTTTGTTTTGTGCCAGTAAAACGCCTAGTCAGACGCAAACTAAAACTTCCGAAATAGTTCTCACTGAGTTTTCGGTAAAACTTAACTACTACTCCGTCTAATGACGTAGGAAATTAAATTTTTCTCTTCGCAGTTGGTGCAGTGCCATTAATATGATCAAATAAAAGAGACTTTGGTGGTGACCGAAGAAGTTATATAATAACATTTTGAATTATTTTTTTGGGTAAGAAATAAATTTCTGAAATTGATGTCCACTATTGATGGGAGTCGATGAGTGGTGCATATTAGATTTCAATTCAAATAATACTTTCGCACTAGGCTTCTTTATTGTTGAATTGTGTGCTTTTCGAATTCCGGTATTGACATTTGGTCTGTTCACGGTTGTGCCCACAGTTTATCGATTATTTACTGGATGGGGTATGTCCGTTCTTCCTATTATATCAGTTTCCATTTAATCTCTTAAACAAGCACTGGATTTGGGAACCAAAAAGTTCGATTCTTGAGTTACGCCATTTCATACATAGACATAAAAGATGGTTTATAACCTTAACTGGTTTAGAAATTTCATAAATTGGCCTCAAGAAAATCTTTAAGTACGTGAGTCACATTGGTAAGTATTTACGCATTGACTCATTGGAATGGTAAGGACGATTGGAACACAAAATGGTGTAATGTAGTGCGTTGCAGTGTGACTATAGCATCCTGGAGGGACGTTTTTCGCGCCTTCCAGAAGCAGAAAAAAATATGAGCAGTGGCGATGGAGGGGGGGGGGGAAGAATTCCCACAGTAAAAGTGTGGCATGAGACACTCGACAGTGTTTAGCTGTATGCGCCGGCCGCCGAATGTGGCTTTGAGTTAATTCTGTGGTGACTCGGTGAGTCGATTGAATTATTCATGCGGCGTGAGATTTGTCTTCTGTTAAATGAGTTGGTTCGCACAAAGTGTCAAAATGATTTACGCCAACATTTGCTGGAAAATATTCTGAATGCGATATTCTGGACAGTTGAAAAAGAAGAATCGACATTTGTAGTCAGAGGAGAAGAACTACCACTTTTTGAAGTTAGTTATCTGAGTAGTTGTTGCCTTATTTACCTATTATTGTAGTTTTGTCAAGTTGTCGGTATTTCTTGAGCTTAACTTTGAGCGTGTGCAATCGCTGATGACGTCATGCTTTTGTTAATTAACTTTAATATTTTGGTATGAGATAGAGAATAGCCTAGAATTGATGAAATGAGTAATATCAATGCGGTTGGTCGTTCTGATCGTCGCCAAACAAAATGAGATGATCTTGGGTGTTCTTTTACGTTGAGGTCTCGCTTGCAATATTTTAAATCGGCAAAATGAACTAACACAAAAAACGATAGAACCAGGCATTTATATTGTTTGGAACAAATCATATAAATTTGCTATGATCAGAATCACTTTTATGCCTCTGGGACTTCTAATTGTTGTTACGAAAAAAAGCTGGATAAAGTGATTTAAGATAATTAAGTTGGTCACAGAAACTTTCCCTCATTTTGGACTGATATATTCTACACAAATCATAATTTATTATTAGTTTGTACGTTAAAATGGTACCTGCGTACCTGGTGTGTAAAATATAAGGCGGGGGGTTAACGTGGTCGAAAAAAATGGAGCATTTGATCAGCATCATTATTTATGGAGGTCATCAATACCAGACACTTGCAGTCATCTGTAAACGTACTTGTTTGTGTGAATGATTAATGGTTTGCGCCAGTTTAGTCTATTGCATTATTTATGTGCACAAAAACGACGCCGCAAAATACAATGTGATCTTGCCGTGGTCCCGATAGGGATGAAGAGGGTTATAATTACAACTTATACTCTTCGAATAGTTATGCAAAGTAAATATATAACTATTCGCTCTGTGTTTGTACATTCTACTCACGAAATCCCTTTTAAATAGTTCAGTTTTTTCTGAGTTTCGAATGGCTTGGAACTTGTTTACAAAATTGTTCAATGTGTGGATTAATTCTTTTTCCAAATTCTAAATGATTTCATGTTACAACTAATTGGATCACCAACACCTAAATTTCTTTAAAAGTACTCTCAAGTCAAAGGGCACATCAGAGCGCTGAAAGTTGTGAAATCAAGTTAATTACCTATTATTAACTTGACTTTGTCTCCCAAATTTCCCAATTAGTTTCGCCGATAAATACAATTCGAGTAGGTTTTAACAGAGTTCACTAAAGCGGATCATTTTAAATGGCTTTTCATTGTTCATTTCTTGCTTAGTTCAGTGGCATGGTGTATTTTGATAACTGGTGGCTTGTTCAAGCTCTTCACAGGGCACTCTTACGTTTATCCAACGCTTCTCCTCTTATTCACTAGAATTTCGACACCCTTTTCCCAACATCTTGATATTCTCCTACGGATTTTACAATCTTTTTCAACCCTAAAGTGAAACCTTTGTGGAGTCACTTGTCATTGCACGTCAAATGACATTCCACAATTATTACTACTGTAGGTTTCAACGTTGGATTGAACTATGCTTTTTAGAAGTTCTTTTAGTAATGTAAATAAAAACAAGGGAAATTTAAAATTAAGTCTATTAATCCCCTTTGATATTCACGGTAAATGTCTCCATTGGGTTAGAATAAAAAAATGCTTTTATTAGTTACCAGCAAAACTTAAGATGTTTGTCTCCCATAACTCCCATTTTACCCAAAATTAGTTAGTTTGGTCAAATGCCTTAATTAATATTTGTGCTCAAATGTAGTTCCAATATTGCAATTTCATACTCCCTTAATGCAGTTATTACAATAGTACGGGTGCAAAGATTCATTGGAATACAACCTCCAAATATGAGATATTGATTTTGTTTGATAATTCATTAAAAACAAGCACCATTTGAACCGCGTCAGGAGCAGTTAAAAGAACGGTCCTTAATGAAAGTGAAGAAAAAGGAAAGTGCAATGAAGTACTCAAATTAAAATTACAATCGTCTTTCTTAAACACTAACCTGGAATTATTTTTCTTGATACAATAATCTAACCGATCAATCCAACTAACTGAATTTCAAAAGGTAATCCCCTATGAACACAGTTGCATTCAGTTTCATCATTTAGTGGACTTATTTTCCATTATCAGTGAAAATCTGCGTCCCTGAGTCACTGTAATTTGTTAAGCGAGGCGGAACGTCGCAGTAACAGGAGGATGGCAAATAAACATCCTAAATAAACATCTGTAATTATGTGGACAGAGATGCTCCCTCTAAGCCAACTTTTTTTTTACCATTTCTTCATTCTCCATCCTCCTCTCCCCCCCCCACCCCACCCCTCCCCTCCCCTCA
>UZAE01012425.1:0-18217 GCA_900617975.1 Rodentolepis nana | reverse complement strand
GGCTAATGATAAATATTACAAAGCCTGCCATTTGAAATAAATATACTTTGATGGGCTATTACGATTAAAGCTTATTTTACTACTACCAGAGTGGTAAACTTTATGTTGCAGAATGATTTTAAATCCAGCTGAGTAAACCTTGATTAACCATTCCATTTAGAGTTTGACAACTCGATAGCAAAAGAATTGAAGGGATTTCATAATAGTCATGTACTGTAGAATTGTTGGAAGATGATTGGGAGTCCTTTAACGGTCGGTAAATTGGCTAGAGTACAAAATGAGATAAAAGTACTAAGGTTGCAGGGAAGTGTGAGAACTCCGCTTTTAACAATTAACTTTAATTTAGGAAACATTTTATTTTATGCGAATAAAACCAGAACTGAAACACAAAAACCGACTAAGTCCCCTATTTTGCGCTTACTACTTGAATAGTGTCGCGAAAGCAGAAATTGATAAATGTGTTAATGGTAAGCAAAAGTAGTCTATATTTTGCAATGAATTTTTAATTTATCTGCCGATATCAAACAATCCAACTCTTACTCAAAAAGTCTTTATTACGTGATTAATAAGTTACACGACGTGCATTGGTTGGAAACCATCTCAAATAATCGGACTTAACAGGTTCTACCTGCATTAGATGATGTCTCATAAAAAACGAAATTCTCAGGTCGCAAATATAGTAATAGGATGGACACTTTGACCACCTAAAGTAGTTCCTGAATTCCACGCTTGTTCGCTTTTGGTAGGAGAACCAATGTGTCAATGGTAGCACTGAATGATGAACATTGGAGTGATTATAATACAGATGATGGGTGTGACACCGCATTGTAGAACTCCTCTCCTATGTAGAGATACATGAAATACAAGACAAAGAAGGGGTTTGATTAATGACAAAGTAGAGGGAGGGGAGGGGGGGGAGGTGGGGTGGGGTGGTGACGACCTTGAAGGTCAGTGAATGGGTACGTTATGAATGGGCTTGTAAGAGGGCGTAAATGACTGCTTTTCAATTCCATAAAAGAAATAAATAAAATAAGGAATTATGATATAGATGTTATTAAATGTGTTGGCACATAGCTTGAAGTATATTTCAAGGGAAATTTGGACTTATTTCTTGTTCCCTTTATTTCATGACCTATTTAAGTTGAAATTTAGTAAAGAAAGCATTTTTTAGCCCTTTTATGTCAACGACAGTGAAATTGTGACGCAGGACCATTGGAAATGCGATGCCCATTTTTAATACCAACGTGATAAAATGGCGTTGCGCAAGTTTTGAAACAGCAATTGCATAAACACATTACATTAGCTTGATTAGCTAGTCAATTGAATGTCAGTTTCTACTATGAGAGGTTGAACAATAATGTCGGTCTTCTGAATGAGGGAAATTATTGTCGAATACATTATAAAGGTGAGTATACCTTTAACGATGCAGATTAAATCCGAATTAGGTCATTCATCAGTCATAGTGACTTGCGCCAATTTAGAGGGAATGCTGAAGTAATTTGAGATGCGTCCAAAACCAGAAGAAACGAATCCGACGCCTGTCGATGAGGTCAATAAGCTGAATTCGAGTGCACCTCTTTAGTTAGACTATTAATCAGAATTCGAGTTTCACATCAAGGAATGGGGGAGGGGGAGTTATACGATTCCAACCCTTCTTTCAATAATTATTTATATCAAACGGCAGACTTTATGACAGCTATCATTAGTCCTTTAGTTGATTTCGGGCTTCACAGTGAGGAGGAGCATCAAAGTGAGAAAAAGTGGTGAGGGGGAATAGAAGAGTGATTCACAGATGTAAAAGAGTCGATAGACATAAAGTTGGAGAAAAAGGCAAGGTGAGTACTGGGGAAGTGATCGAATATGACATGTGGTGAGGTCATGGTGGCTTGTTGTCAACTGCCGGTTTATAGACTTTTTGCCGTATGAGTATACGTTACCCAGACTGCACCACGTGGAAGAACCCCCCTTTCCCAACATGGGTGTTGGTAGAAGATTCTCTGAATGGGATTAGAGACATGTTTGTTGAAAGGGTAATTTCACAATATCAAAGCTACTTAAAATTACTTGAGCTATACTTTCTCGAAATGCGACAACTATTTGCGAGATTTTTTCTCATGTAAAACAGCTTGTCGAAACTCACACTTTCATCATATTGCAAAGTTTTAATAAGATTTACAAACCAAAATTACACAGATAGTTTGATAAAATATTTCCGTCATTGTGAAAGATAGACTGCTTACTCAATGCAAGCTATTAATTAGCATATGTCAAACTTGGACGGATGATGCCAGTGAACGTTAATTTAGCACTTAGATAAAATCTTGGGCATTGTCTTAGTAGCAATGATCTTGGTTGAGGGAATTAATTGATGAATTGCTGACAGGTCCGTAAATACGACAAACAAAAAATATTCGAGTGGAATTAATGATCTAATTTTTGACAAACTTGGACACTGAAACGATTTTCAAAATGGAAAAGTTGATGACGCACTACTTTGTAGAGATATTGAAGATTCTAAGAAGACTTATTCACCTTGATAAATCCTTCTGAGTCATTGATGTATATTTAATCTTAATCATGGAATAAGTACAGTGCATCTAGCAGGAATAGTAGGCCATGTTCTACAATTGAACCTTTGATTTTCTGAAGGAGATAAATGTTCGCCATTCAACTGAAGTAATGTGGCAGTGGACACTTCTTGGACTATCCGATTACAACTGAAGTCAACTGCAGGCAATTATCATTCAAGACAGAAAAATCTTCTAGACATTGAGTCATGATCTAATAGGCGTGTTTGTCCACGGCCCATTAAGTGATGGAATAATTAACAGTGTTAATTCAGGATTCAGGGCGTCACTGCTCCATAGTGCAGCAGTGATACGCCTGAGCGTTATGATGTTTTAGCTGATGAGGATTGAACTGGAATAGTAACAAAGGTTTAACTAAATGTATATTCACTGTTAATCAACTCTACCTTTGTTTAGATCCTTTTAAACTGATTACCCAAGTGCCATTTGATTAAAAATCACATCGAAACAGAAATGAAATAGGACCTTTGAGAAACGCAAACTGCACAACACTTTCCGTTGCACCAAAAGTAGCATAAATTGTTAATAATGTCACTTTTATAAACTGACAAAGGAAAGCCTTGAGAAATGTTCCTTAAATCTATTGGTTGCGAGAACTAACTGTGTATCACAATCTTCCCAAAATTACAAGAATAGGGGGATAGAAGTCGATCAATTGCTGTGAAAGGAGAGAAGAGCGACAAAAGAGCGGTTAATTAAAATTGGAAAGCTAGTGGACATGTCATAAACGCAATCGTTGAGTTGTGACAGGGTTGACAGAGGGTTGGTTAAGTATTTTGACTTAGTCAATGTGTCTGATAACCATCATGTTTAGTGACATGAGCGTAATACGTTGGCATTGACAGCTAGATTTGTCTATTTATTTGGCCTATTTGATTGTCAAAAGGTGATAAATTAGTTATAATATTACAAATACGGTTTGGACGTAGAGATGAATGGCCTTAAATATTACAGTTACCAAATAGGGAGGAAGGTGAACTAGAAAAACTGCCGCTTTGAAAAAGTAAGGATATCTCTAAAGCTTATCTTGTTGTATCCAGCATCACCTGAACTAGAGGAAAGTTCATTTTGTTGGAGAATATGCTTCAAGGCAGCTGAACTGATTGAGCTGATTTTTAAGGGGTGGGAGGAGATTTGAATTCTCTCTTATCCTCGTTGTGGCATATTTTATTAGCCGATGTAGAGAAAAGGTAAGATCAGAAATCAGAAAGGTCCAAAGAATGAGTGGCTACACTAATCCCATCATCATTTAAAATTGAGTAATTTCATGTTAAATTAAATTAGCTTCATAGTTATTCCATGTGCCAATATTAAGGTATATTTCCATTGTAGTGAAGCCAATTTTGCCTCAAAGTGTCAAACTTTACTATGGCTTAAAACAGGTTTATCCTCAAAACGGAGAAAGTGTTGCAAATTTTAACTTAATTATCTGAAATAGGATCATATAGAGCATTCATTGTGGTCGTGTGTATTTTTTATTATGATTTAAGACAAAACCTTTCCATCAAGTTAAAGTTTGAAAACTCACGAATTCTCGATAAATTTAAATAATTACTGTTACATATACAATCACAGAATTGTCATTTACTTTTCTGCTAATAAGAACGCACCAAATTCCGGAGAGCGTTATTTAATTTATTTTTGGCAAGTAATTGTAATTGAAATACCTGAGAAATTGTTAATTGAGTAGCCATGTTAGCATGCTGACTCTGTTTTTCAAAAAGTTAATTCTGAGTGTAATTGAGTGGAATGAATGACGGGCTGAATTACTGACAGTACCTTCGATATGCCTGAATGGAATTTTCCTAAGGAAGCAAAATAAACTGTTCTTTGAAGGGTTAAATTGAGTGACATAATTTGCGGACGAAGGCTATTCTTCGAGCAGGTTTTCGCATTTATAGCAGCACTTGCTCCACCGAGGTGAGAGATCGGATTCTCTCATATTTCAACCGCATTTTAGTTGAAGGGGTGTGCGATAGACTTACCTCCACGTGGTGCACTCTGGGCAACGTATACTCATACGGCAAAAAGTCTATTAATCGGCAGTTGACCTCTCACTTCAAACTACCAGAACACCCCACTGTATGGCATATTCGACTACTTCCACAGTACTCACCTCACCTTTTTCCTACCTTTGTGTCTGTCTCTTTTACATCTATGAATCACTCTTCTGTTCCCCCCTCCCCACCATCTCGAATTTTTTCTCTTTGATGTTCCTTCCCCTCTGTGAAGCCTGAAGTCAACTAAAGGGCTAATGATAACTATCATAATGCCTGCTATTTGATATAAATATTTTAGTTGAAAACTTCGAAACAATTCGACCAATTATGCTCCTTTGGTGAAAATGTGTTAAAAACTCAAATGCAAGCTCTAATTAGTTGGAGTGGAGTTTGGACAAATTACTTTATTTAAACCACCATATTTACCTAATAATTACGCAATTATTCAGATATATATCTTTTAAACCCAAAGTGACGCTTTTGAGTTCATTTATATGGCCTGTTTAATCTTTGTCAATGGTTTGCACAAATGGTGCATTATGAAAAGTCCCTAATTTTCTAAAATATTCCTCATTCTAACCAGTCCAAGAGCAATACATTGAGTGTAATCAGCGGAGATAAGAAGTCCCTAATCAACTTTACTCAGCCATAAAAGTAAATAACCGAATATCACTAAACCGAGAGAGAGGTCAAAGGTTGAGATGGATAAGCTCATTTTAAATTCAAATTTTTTATTTAAAAATCCGTCTTACAAAGGGAACATGATTTAGCGATAGAGTGATGAAAACACGGCCAAATTACTCATGTTCAGCAATTTATTGACTATATGCAATGTCATTTTAACTTCAAAGGGTTGACATTTCGACCGTACCTTCAAAAGAAGACAGAGCAATAAAGGAAACTGAAAAGCTTCGTCCTTTCTTCACATTACTATATTATTATGACTTATAATTACTTGCAGTCACTTCATTTCAGGCTTTTAGCGTGTTTATGCTCTCTGCCTAATGGTTGCCTCGCGAGGAGGCCATGCTGCCTATTCTAATCTGGACAGTCTCATCGCAGCCTTGTACAGCACACAGTAGTCATGATTCATCTCAAGTGGGAACTAAAGGGGGGGGAGAATGGGAGGGGAGACTGGAGGCATTACTAACCTCGAGATGCTTATCTTCTTAGCTGCAATGCTTCACACACCCCCTCCCCCCCTTCCAATGTTCTCCCATAAGCAGCGTGACTATGCACGCGCCTTTTCTGGGGGATTTGGATGAAGGGTTGTGTATGCCTGCTCTTCCCCCCCCCCATGTCATGCTAAATATGGTGGAGACTGTGATACACCACTCATACCGCAGTTTCTGAATAAATAATTAAATGTCGATAGGACTAATCTCTATGCCTTTTAACGAGTTGCCTGGGTCCTTCCTGTAGTGAAATAGGTAGTTAGATGATGGATGGCATTGAGACTGGGAACCTGCAGAAGATCAATGAAGATGTATTGATGTTTTGTAAAGAAGAATGTCTGCCTTGCTGAGCTATCAATGAATACCTTATGAAATCCATTAAACGTTTTCAAGGCCAAAAAATTAAATAAATGTTTTCAAGGAAACATTTGAAAAGGTCACTCATTCGGGCTCATTCCATGATTCCATTCTAATTGAAATCACAATTTCTACTAGAAAAGAATTAAAAAAAGTGGAATCAAACCAGCATTATATTTACTGAACTGATAAAGAGATAACCTATTCAAATCTAAAAGTGCACCATTGTAATGAACACCACTTGCACAAACATGGGCCGGGAGCCGTAATGCTTACGTTCTCAAAATACCCAGTCAAGGAAGCTGAGTGATTGTTCACAATTGAGGTTCATGCTCCACTCGCAAAGGTGAGTGTAAGCGTTGCTATATTCAGATCTCAGTTTACTAATTTTCTAATAGTGAGCCGACGACGATTCGAACACCATTTGGGGGTTCAAATAATGACTCACAACATCTATCTATGTTTCACGACAAACTATATACGAGAATTTTTTATTGCCTCTATTTATTATGCCTATATTCCTTTATCTGTTCTATTTTTAAGAACGGATACTACATATATAAGCCTTGACTAAACCTCGTCAACCTTCATTGGTAATTGCTTCCGAAATCAGCTTTGTTACTTCAACAGTTTCAGCGAGACCGATCGCATAAAGCGGGTAAAGCTTTACCCGAAAGCTGAAACCGAGCAAGTCATTAAAATACATTGAAGGCCACACTAACAATGCAGCAGATATTGATGTTGGCTGGCTGAGAGGTTTCTGCACACACGATCATGGTTGCCCCTTAATGTGATCAGCAGCACGACACACGTTCCAGACATCCCGAGCGAGCATCGAATTCCTTAGTTCAGCCACCCCTACGTTGTGTTCATCACAAGTTTCCCTGAACTTTTCAAAATTCATTTCACATATCACTTTTCATTAACTTATTTCCTAAATAATTACCACTCTAAAATTAAGCCTGTCCTATTTGGAATTTCATTTAGGGATAGGTTGTTCAATGCAAGAAATGGCTAACCCAATTAGAGAAATTATTCTTTTTTACTATTTTCACCTTCAATAAAAGTGAAATAAATAAACCTATGTAGAGCACAAATCCTCTGTTTCCCCTTCTCGGGGAACAAAATGGTCAACAACTCTCACTAACTCCCATTGTGTTTAAAAGGAAAGGTTAAATTGCTAATGGAAGGCTTGAGAAAGCCTTTTTTAAGTGAGATAAACAAAGTAGCCAACCTTCTCTCAACGTTTAGTAGGAAAAGATAGTTTACTTTTTTCCTCATGGCCGTAGAAGCACGCGATTGGTTGAATGTTACCTAAAAAACACCTTAATATAGGCGATAGGCGCACGTCTGTTTATTAGTAGTTTCAGACTATGCCAATATCCTCTTAGTACAATAATCTCTTGAGATTTTGCCAATCAGGGGAATTGTATTCCGCGAATGCAGACACATAAGCGGATGGTAACGCTAAAATGAAGATCCAGATTGGGAGATATAACGACTAAGGAAAGTATGTCCGAACCGAGAATTCATTTGTTTTAAATGAGCGGGCATCTTGTGCCATTAGGAAAATGTAGGGCGCCTGAATAACAAGTGAGATCACGCTAGTTTGAAGGCAAAAAATAAATTGGCGTTCGTGATCTAACAATAGTTAATAAGAACTGGGTATTGTGAATAAGACTATGCTTAATTAATTATTGATGGCATCTGAACCATGGGAATACAATAGCTTCCTTTTAAGTGAATTAACTTGACTGTTCTCTAAACCACCCCTTTACAAATGCTTGTACTTATTTTTTACCGAGTTAAATTATTTTTTTCAATTAAAAGTTTGAACCTTTTGCCTCACTTTGAACGTGGCAAATATTGAAAAACCTACACATCTTTACAAACCATAGATAAGTTGGGTATTAAGTTAGTTCACCATCTTCACCAGAAACGCCTAATTCGTATACCCTATTGCAGCCACTCAACTGGCCAGAGCCAGTACATTTATGATTTGTTCTCTCTTATTGAGGAAGTTTATGTTACGGCTTGATATCCAAGCCAAATATCTCAGTATGAGGAGCATTAAAGTAGCGAAATTAGCGGTAAATTGATTAAAATCATATAAAATCTGAATTATAAATTTAACAGGATGTTCAATTTTTAACTGACTGAGATACAACGTTTAAACAAACGTATTTAACTTCCTATTTTTAGAGTAGCCTTTTGATTTCCCGAGGGATTTGTGTCTGTGATGATCGAAGCTTATTGGCTGATTGCGTGAATATTGTTCAATATTTTGTTTCTGTTTAAGCTTACATTTGGATAAAAAATTCGACTTCAATGATAGGGATTACCACATTAACTCAGTGAACTTTACTATGACTCGAGTAAAGATTGATTAGAATGTGAACTTTATTAAAGGTTTCTTTATTCAAGCTTAGTTTTAAGGTGATATTTCCCTTAAGCAGGTTTAACACTTGCTATAATTTGCCTCTATAGCAACACTTCTTATAGGAATCCTCAAGAAATAATGTTTCAGCAGATTCAGGAAATTATGATTTCCATTAACTAGGTAATTCGAAAGCATATTGTGGTGACTCGCTTGTCATGCCTGTAAAAATAGAGGTCTAAATATTTGTCAAAGAACAGCTAACTCAATATTAATTACACCAGTATCGTCACATTTCATTGATTGGGAAGTAAGCGGACGCGGTTCGTTACATTATAACTACCTGTTCCTAATCGTCTTCCACTTGATTTCCCCACCCCTAATCACATTAGCCACACTTAATTAACCCCACAATATGATGTATCACATGCTCATAATCAATGACTCATAAGGCATCGTAACTAATAAGCAGAATAAATCTCAACCCCCCCCCCTCATCCCCATCCCCTCCCGCCATCGTATTTCTATCAGCCCACACTTCCACTCATCTCATCTTCTAGACGTTTTTACTTTTTATGGACTTAGAGCCCCCCTGTTTTGGTTATGAATCGCACTTAAATAAATGGTCAAAAAATTACGATTGCTTCTAAATACTGAAAGTGAAGTTAGATGAACGAGTCCCCCCCCCCCCAAGACATAAATGCATTATTGTAAATCTCTTCGGGAAATGCTCTGAATAAAAATGTTAAACAAAAAGAAATATTTATTTTTTTCTCCGTACGCTGTCCTTCAACCGATCAGAATTCTCTAATTCTACAACTGGCATAAAATTGTGAAACATTTTCTGACAGCTTTTTATGAAATTTCAGTAACTTTCAAATTTGCAATTGTTCAACCGAGGACTACTGCCATTAAGAAGGTGATTGACGTGACTCAAAGATATCAATAAGGAGTTTTCCGAAAACAGGTCCACAATATAGTAACTTCTATGACAGGTGCCTCCATGGTACAAACTCTGATTATGGTCAGAAATAAGTGACTATCGCTAATCATATACATAATTAGACAGGAGCAGATTTAATTGGTGCAAAAATCATATCGATTATCATGTAAATGTGTCTCAAGTGTACCCGTTTTCTACCCTATGTAAAGGAAAGACTTCTGGCAAATTTCCTGAATAGACATTGCACTGACTTCCTTTCAAAAATTCAAATTTAACGATTGGTCTCCAGTCTGAATTCTTGCACGCAGTATCAAGTGCTTATTGACTGGTTAGCTTATACCAACTCAAATTCATTTCTTCTGCTTGTAATCTGAGCAACTATGATGCTCATACGTGATTCTAAGTGGTTTCTAAGATGTCAACACTGAGTTTTAGTCCAATCCATCCCAACGCCCTAGGATCAATGCCAAAGGACCTTATAGCTCAATGGAAATTGGCGGGTTTTAAGAAAACTTCAAGGGCGAAATAGCGCCTTTCCAAAATTAAATTTGACTGCATTAATTGAGATGACTCAGCGCTCTAATTCTAATTCCATTTTCCACAAGACTTTCACAAAAATTTTAATGCTATGTGTCTAGTCCAATGACGGAATTTAAATCGTTTTTCATATAAACAAATAAATTAATATAATATTATAATATTCAAGTTTCTTTTATTCTGGACTTCAATTATATCAATTTGTAATGTTGTCACAATTCTGTTTGTCTATATCGCAATTATGCCAATTGAACAAGTTATTTTGAAATTGTTGATCGCTTTATTTTGGTTATGAGTATATTCTGTGTTCATGATAAATTTCTAAGAAGCATAAAAAAATACACACAGTGCAAATAAATTAATTAGTAATTAAATTTGTTTTACTCCATCATCTCAAATGGATGCGTAAATAATACATCAGAATTAAGATATTAACTCGCGGATTAATTTCAACGGCCTGCCCAGACTTCCCCCAAAAAGCCATATTAATATTTTAGTTCTGGGGTGTGCGATAGACTTACCTCCACGTGGTGCACCCTGGGTAACGTATACGCATGCGGCAAAAAGTCTACTAACTGGCAGTTGACTTCTCACCTCAAACTACCACCACCTCACTCTATGACATATTCGACTACTTCCACAGTACTTTTCTTACTTTTTCAACTT
This sequence comes from Rodentolepis nana, assembly GCA_900617975.1. Classification (NCBI taxonomy): domain Eukaryota; kingdom Metazoa; phylum Platyhelminthes; class Cestoda; order Cyclophyllidea; family Hymenolepididae; genus Rodentolepis; species Rodentolepis nana. The sequence continues at coordinate 7,574 of UZAE01012425.1, read as the reverse complement.
CGACTACTTCAACCGTACTCACCTCACCTTTTTTCAACCTTTGTGTCTGTCTCTTTTACATCTTTGAAATACTCTTTTGTTATGCCATATTCGAATATTTCACAGTACTCATCTCACCTTTTTCTACCTTTGTGTTTGTCTCTTACATCTTTGAAGCACTCTTCTGTCCCCCCCCCTCTCGATTTTTTTCAATTTGATGTTCCTTCTCCTTCGTGAAGTCTGAAGCCAACTAAAGGGCTAATGATAACCTTCAAGACGCCTGCCATTTGACATAAATAAATAAATATTTAAGTTCTTACAGACTGAGGTAATGTGAGAATATAAAGATGATTATTTTAAGTAAAATTTGTGCGTTCTTGCAGTCAAATTGGCCATATTGAGACAAGGCAGGGCACTTAGACGTGTTCACATTAAGACAGAGGGAGATAGAGAGGGAGAGAGAGTGAGAGAGTGAAAGAGAACACTCGCAAGGGCGTGAGCGAAGACTATGGACTAAGTGCTGAATTCCATAAATTTTCTTCGTTTTGCGCGTTTTACTGCAGAAGGCATCATAACCTGGTGCGTTTCGCAAAAAAATATGCTCTATATCATGTTGTAAGGGGAGAAGTCATCCCATGAAATGTAGCAAAGTGACAAAAAATTGTCTAGCATCAGCAATTTTATTAATTTACAGTTGAATTATTTGCGTGCGTATCGCTGTAGTAAAGCCTTGGAAATAAATAATACAGCGTGCATTAATGTTTAAATGATTCATATTCACGAAAATAAAGTGGAAGTACCACTTTAGATTACCCTTTTAATAACCTTTAATGTGTATTCAATTGAGTAAAACTGAGCTATGAGGCCATCTGTCCACTTGAAAGGTCCTATCTAAGAGAGGATTTTGACGGCTTACACTAGAACATAAATCGTGTGTGCATGTAAAAGTCAAAATGAGGAATTTCAGCCTTAAAAATAAAACTTCTACAAAGCTCCATTCGCTATTGGAGCCTCTGTTTTTTGAAAGATGTTATTCCTTAAACATCCGTATTTGGCTTAGGCTTCAATCCAATCGGGAGAAAATGACATTGGATGGCTTTCAACAGAGACCGTTTTAATGCCAACCGCATTATATTGATTCCATTAAGTTTAGATTCATTTGATAGCGTCAAACAGCGTGTTGCCGAATTGGGCCAGTTTAACCTCTTCAATTAGAATATTATGCCGATATTCTGGAGCTTACTAGAACTCCTAACTCAGTTTAATTTAGAACAATATCGTAGCAATAACACTATTTTCAAATGGAAAATTATTTTATGCACCATAAACTGTTTTGTGTAGAAATTTCAATCGTTTTAACGTTTATTGGTTGGATTTAAACTTTAACTCATGCAGGTTCCAATAGTTTTGTCCATTTACTTTTGCAATGAATTTAACTTTAGCATTTGATTTGTTGCTGGCTGCTAATTGCAAAACCCTCCGAAGATCCACGGGATAGAGGTCATGTTTATATGAAATTAGGGCACATTTTTGGTCAGTTACAACTCCTCCCATAGGCAACAGAATGTCTCATAGGGTGCCTAATGATGAGAGCCTGTTTACTATAATTTGTATCATCATTTATTAATATCAAATGACAGGCGTTTTAATAGTCATCATTAGCCCTTTAGTTGACTTCGGGCTACACAGAAAGGAGAAGGACGTCAAAGTAAAAAAGTCGAGATGGTGGGAGGGGGTAACAGAAGACTGATTCAAAGATGTAAAAGAGACAGACACAAAGGTAGGAAAAAGGTGATGTGAGTACTGTGGAAGTAGTCGAATATGACATACACTGGGGTGATGCTACGTTGAAGGGAGAAGTCAACTGCCGGTTAATAGCGGGATCATGGTAGTTTGAAGTCAACTGCCAGGTAATTGACGGGGTAGTTTGAAGGGAGAAGTCAACTGCCGGTTAATAGACTTTTTTTGCTGTATGAGTATACGTTGCCCAGGGTGCACCACGAGGAGATAAGTCAATCACACATCCCCTTTGTATCAGCATAGAAGTTTGTCTGGCAGAAAGTCCGGAATTATATAACTTAATAAATAAAAGGAAAGAAGGAAATTTATTTAAATAGATTAGTAAAATAGCCGTTATTTAGACAATCATTTTGCATAATGAGGCCAAAATGGCATCACTCCTACTCTTAAAATGACTTTCTTAAAAAGAACTCCCCCCCCAACCCTGCGCTCCGATGGAATTTTAAGAAACGCACCGCTGCTTAATAAAATGGCAGAGGGATACACCTCAATTAACAGGCGATTATTGTTGTTTTCGTTACAAACGGCAATAGGGGAAAAGTCACTCGAAGGAAAGCTAGAATGAATTATGCCATTTTGTTTTGCGCACACCGGGCTTCTTGATCCTTCGTTTTTCAAAGTAATGATCTTTCGAACGCATTCAAATGAGATCATATCCTTGAAACGTTAAAACAACAGCATTTACTTGTTAAAGTGGGTTCAAAAGTTTCATCACTTTTACAATATTGGCAGTTTATTTTGGTATAAAGTTGCGATTGAATTTATGGAAACGAAAGTACCTGCTTGACGCTAATCTCGGAAGTAATCAACAAATAGCAGTTTTCTCGAACCTTCTGTCATAAAGAGACAGCAATGAAAACTAATGAGGACTTAAGAGAAGACATGTAAATTGATGAGTGCATTAAATATTAACCAAATTACCTCAAGTCAAACACTTTTAAAACTCAAATATTTAAATTTGTGTACCACGATTTTATTTTAAAGTAATGAAAGTTTAAATTCTGAAAAAATGACCAAACAAACGAAACGGTAAACAGAGGAATGTGTTACGAAGAATCAGGTGACGAATGTAGGAATCTATAATTTATTTATTTATCATTAATTTCATGAATATTCATTATACAACTCCTAGGTACATGCCTTAGACTATTCTGAGCTCAGTAGACGCCCCATTTATTTATGATTGGTTATGCCACATCGTATTGCCGAAATATTGTGGAAGTAGATGAAAGTGGAAACGGTTTATTTAAAATGTCAGTGACCACTGGAGTTTATTCTTTTATTTTGATTGTCATGGAAGTGTTTTGGTCAAGCTTTAAACCTTCGATTGTTGCGAAGCGACATTAAGTTGGCAATATTTTATTTATAATAGAGAATAAAAAAATTTGGGAAAGCAATTTATCCGCCTTCATTAGGCTCAATATTTGCGAAAGAGGGGTGTGCGATAGAATTGCCTCCACGTGGTGTACCCTGGGCAACGTATACTCATACGACAAAAAAGTCTATTAATCGGCAGTTGACTTCTCACTTCAAACTACCATCACCCCACTGTATTTTATATTTGACCACTTTCACATAACTCATCATACCTCCTTCTCTACCTTTGTGTTTATTTGTCTCTTTTACATCTGTGAATCGCTTATCTGTTCCCTACCTCTAGACTTTCTGTTACTTTGATGTTCCTTCTCTCTGTGAAGCCCGAAGTCAGCTAATGGGCTAATGATAACTGTCAAAATGCCTGCCGTTTGAAATGAATGAATGAATGGATATTTGCGAAAGAAGATTATGGCAAGAGTCCAGTTTTCATAGCTATCAGGAGATTAATTGAAAAACTATTGGCTATGCATACTAATGCCTAAACTTAGATGCAATCTAAAATTATGACAATTTGGTAAGTGCTTAGTGCTAGATACTACAGGGGATGAAAAATCGCAGTAAGTCGAATAATTTATTGATGGAATCCATTTCTTAACTATTACTCTGGCATGCACTATGTATATTTGAAAATGGCACCTGAAATTTGTTCAATATCAGCTAACGAATATTCGAAAAAAAGAAATAAGGAGTTATTGCTCATTGTTTCCAGCTAAACAACATTAAATCGTTAGGTGAATGGTAAAAAAATGTATATATGGAAGTGGGAAAGTGTGTTATTTTAGCTGAGTGGAACTTGGAGCACTTTTTTGTCCTGCGGAAAAGTTGACATGTTGATTTTCGCAATCCTTAGCTCCAGAACGCAACTTTATTTATTCTGATGGTGTATTTTCATTAATCGTCTTACGAAGGTATGACGCATAATTAAGGAGAGTGGAACAGTCTACAAATAGTTGCCGCAAGGTCATTCGATTCTAATTGTTACTTTCGAAAAAGCCAATTTTAACTCTTTACAAATTGATTGCTTTTGTTACTTGCGTACAAGAGTGGAAAACATCTCCTTACCCACTGCCAAGCATGCGCAGCAAATGGGATGTGCTCAGATGGGTAAACGTTTGTATGTCGGGATGATGTGAGTGGCTATCCTTTACCATGGATGAATGACTTGTAGTTAACTTGAGTGACAGCCTACTTCAAATCAGTGTTTTGCAAACGCAGTTACACATTTTACTAAGCAGAATAAGCTGTGAGTGCAAAGGATACATTTTTATTATAAATATTGGCAATTTTAAATTCGCATAAAACCGGAGAAGCATGCTCGATAATGCCTAATCATCTGGCTCAGACAGGTTTACCTTTATAATCAGTTATCCTAATTCAGTGATATCGATATTGGTGACTATTATGAAAGACGCTTCCTGTTTTATTGATCATTAAAAATACAACCAGATTAACTAATCATTTCTGCAGAAAATGCTTTAATTAATATTTACTGAAAAATCAATTGAATTAAATTCGTGGACACTGCTTTCACTGTAACTATTAACAAGTCAAGCAAACTATATTTAAAGTGAGATCTATTATTGAAACCCTTTTTATAGGAGTAATAAATCCATAAAATGTTACCTCTATGTTCCATAACGATTATATTTTCAACATTTCATTTTGATTTGTTGAATTTGGGAAAAAGTGCATTCAGTTTGAATAGAAATTCAAGTATATAGATAAAAAGAAACAGATACTAAATTCGTTACTCTAAGATTATTTAATAGTGAAGATTTTCAATGCCAACGAATGCAATTTTGAAAATTAATAAAGGGACAATTGCTTTAAATTATATAATAACAAATGGCAAGTGTTTTGATAGTTATAATTAGGCCTTTAGTTGACTTCGGGCTTCACAGAGGAGAGGAAGAACATCAAAGCGAGAAGAATTCAGGAGGGTGAATAGAAGGGTTTTTCAAAGATGAAAAAGAAACAGACACAAAGGCTCAGAAAGGGTCAGATGAGTGGTGGTAGGGGTCGAATATGACATACAGTGGGGGTGATGGTCGTTTGAAGTGAGAAGTCAACTGCCGATTAATAGACTTTTTTGCCGCATGAGTATACGTTGCCCAGGGTGTACCACGTGGAGGTAAGTCTATCGCACACTCCACTTCAAGGAAAGGATGAGGCAGGATATCGCACACTCCATTGCTTTAAATTAGTAAAGTTTTAGAGCAATTCACTCAGATGGACTCAAAAGTTCAGTGAAGGATTGAAAATGAGGCCTTCTGAGGTCCGTTCGTTATCCACTTTTTTATCAAAATAATACCCCTGTTCAGTTGAGTTATCTCCAAAAGCTTCAAGCATTGCCTTGTGACGAGAATTTGTGAAAACTAGCTTAAGAAAAAGGGAATTTAAAATTTACCAAGATATTAAGTTTTTTAGATTGCCTTAATTTTGTCGATGAAATTATTTAAATTAGAGAGTGCCTATTTGATTAAGTTTTTCTAATCGATATCTAAGTCCCTCTATCATCCAATATTTTGAGCACAAAAGGTCTAAACTAGAGTCAGAATGGGAAGAGGCTTGAAGCGGATTTTGAAATTTCAATATTACATGCAGAATGGGGATATTCCCAATGGGTCAAACAGAGTGTCAATCAACACAATGTGAACCTCTATTCTCACATGCATTTTACTAATTTTATTACTCTAAAGCCTCTATGAATTGACTGTTTGCCCAATTCACCAATCTATCGAGATCCCAAACCTTAGAAGCCACTCAAGAAGACAAAATTCTCCAATCTGACAATTAAGAAGATTAAGCATTTTATCAACCCTTTTTAAACAATATCAAATAATGGACTAAATTTAGGTATATTTTTTAGCAGTTTTACAAATCTATAAATAATTATTAATTAGCATGTGACATTTTTAGTCCCATTTCTTTCGTCCAAGCACAGTTTGTTTTTTTTGTACTAAAGAAGAAAAGGCTGATTCAAAAAAGCTCTCGTGGTGATTTGACAGGACATTTAGTATTCTCTTCTATAAATGTCTTTGGAGTTGCTTTGAGCTCATGACTCACTGACGCGACCACTGAGTTCTTTTACTCCACCTTCTGCTGCTGCTTGTGTCGCATCAACACCAGAAGAAGAGGTGAGTTAAAAAAGGACATTTCCTCCAATTCATTCTTCTCTCTCCCTCCCTCTCTCTCTATCTCTATCTCTCTCCTGTCAGAAATTCAATCCGGACTCATTACTCAGCAAATAAAAAGAGGGTTTGGGAAATCCGGTCTCATTTTCCTTTAATAAAGCTATATTTTGATTTTCTACCAATTACAACGTGTGGAGCAAGAGAGTACTGAGTGGTAGACATGATGGGTTGGTTAAAAAATTTATTGCTACCGCTTATTCGGCTTCACCTGAAACCAACAGAGCAATTTATAACATATTTCTTCATGTTTTATTGGGCTACTTACTTAAGCCATACGTCTGATAATGGCCAATACGGGCATGCTAACCAGGAATAGGGGTTTAGGAGTGGAGTAGTTTACAATCGACTAATGGCTTATAAGAAAATGATGCAACTGTCAAATCAAACACTCACGATCATTAACTCAAAGCTGTTCAACCCCAATCAATATTTCTTAATATTGGGGGAAAGGCTCAGTTTGCACGAATTATTCGAATTAAAAGCGCATTCGCTTGATTGAATAACAACAAACCATTAGTATTAAAGAAAAATTAAATTAAGAATTGATTCTTTGCCGACGAGTTAAAAAATGCAAAAAGTGCGGGTATTCCATTGAATAAATCTGGGGTAAATTCTTTATTGAATAAGATTGTTTGGGCTATTTTTGAGTCAAAATTACTTTATGAAAAAATTTAACAAACTTAAGAACAAAGTCTTCGAAATTACGTTTGCGAAATAATTTTTATTGGGTTTCTATAAATGCGTAAAAATATATAAATCTAAAGAACTGAATGTTCATTTTAATTGACAACCAGAGAAATCGTACACAACTTCCTCTAAAATTAGGCGGCACTCTAAAACCAGGGTAGGAAGATCTTGTAGTCACAGATAATGACAGTGTTGTGATCTATATCAGTGTCCGAATATATATATATATATATATATATATATATATATTTCAAATGGCAGGCGTTATGATAGGTATCATTAGCCCTTTAGTTGACTTCGAGCTTCACAGAAAGGAAGAGGAATATCAAAGTAGCAAAAAGTCGAGAGGGAGGGAGAACAAAATAATGATTTACAGACGTAAAAGTGGCGACAGACACAAAGGTAGAAAAAAGGTGAGGTGAGTACCATAAAATTAGGGGTCTAAGTAGTTTGAAGTCAGAAGTCAACTGCCGATTAATAGACTTTTTTGCCGTATGAGTATACGTTGCCCAGGGTGCACCACGTGGAGGTAAGTCT
>UZAE01012424.1:11461-42309 GCA_900617975.1 Rodentolepis nana | reverse complement strand
AACAGACGTTGACAATCGCAAAATCCACTTGAGAGTATGATTTCATAATGGATTTATTCGAATTAAAATAGCATTGCAAATGTTATTAGTGTTATGCAAATGTAAAATCCAAATATCTACACTTTGTCTTTTGTGTGTTTGTAACCCTGTCTTCTTTTTATGGCCAGTTTTCTCGAGTGTTTCGCCATAAATGCGGTCTCAATTTTCGAGTTCTGGCTTTCGTTATTTCTGGATTTTTCCCATTCTTGTTTCGGCACACAGTAAGTCAATCTGCTCATATTTTTAATAAAACACAATAGTATCCACTCCGGAAACAGTGATCGATAGCATATTACTTGATGCGCCCTCATATATAATTGGTCAGGGCGATAAAGGTGCTCAAGTTCTCGGGCTGGTATATATTGTCAGATGGGGGGCTTATATCAGTAGCCGCAAAAATCTCTCCTGCTAATATTACTTATGTTATCAACACATGCTTTGCTATGGATAACCTAAGAGTTCGAGCTTCATACGCGCGTTTGATTACCCGTTAAATAAATTTTTCGATAGAAAATTTTCAAGTATTTAATTTGTGTACCTCTTTCACAAGCTTAAAAACACAACTAAAAGTGTTTTAATGGAAAAATTTGCGTCATTTTCTTTTAATAGCGCTTTGTCAGCGGAATATTATCAGTCAAACATTTAAAGTTGGCGGTGAGTGTGACCGTCGTAACGGGATTATATCTTCAAGTTAATGGAACAGCAAAAATTCTTGAATGGACTGAGTCTAAATTTTTTGGAATTCCTATTTATCTTCTCAAAGGAATCATTGAAAATAAATTTTCTGAAACCTTGACCAATTATCTACAGATTTTTATTCAAAGCTATGGCAATATTAATCATAATGTAAATTAGGAAATTGTATATATGCCTTTTTACTAATGAGTCAATAGACAAAAGAATTTCTCCTCCTAATTTTGCTTATGACATCGTATGTGTATTGCTATGTATAATCTAACATTTGAATATTATGTTGTCCTGTTAAATAAATTTTTTCCATGAAAACATTTGCTCTTTTATGTACTTAATCAGTATATTTTCATATGCATATTGAAAAACATGATTGCAATGATTCGATGGAGAAGTTTATCATTGTAGGTTTAAAATTTAACATTTTACGAATTAATGTTTGGCGGTGAAAGTGGAAGTAGAAATGGGATTATCTCCGAAAGCGGAAATTAGCGGAACAGTAATTTCAGACGTGCCTTTTTTCCTTAATCGTATCTCACTCTTCCTTTCCACGTTATATTCGTCAAATTATTTCAGCCTCGCATGATGTCAGGTCATCCCATTGAATAATGTAAAGTGCACTTTGTAGTGTTTGACGGAAATTTCAACATAAATTGAACTGATATGTTTATTGTGAACGTTAACACCCATTAATTTTAATTTTTTAGTCATCATAACCTGGATATTAGCTTCCACACATGACCTTTAAACATGCCACTATGAGGCGATTGACATGTAACTGTGTGGTAGGAATTAGGCTTTACCAAGTACCTACAAGAAATATATTACTATCGCCAACGCCAGGGCAAAACTACCTTCAATTTGAAGATGAGAAGCTTCTGAATGGGCGGAGGAGTTTATTAGACAAAGGTCTGAGACAGGAATAATGATCGCGCAGGGGAAGGCAATCAAGTCGGAACATCAGGCGACTTTCATTGTCGGGTTTATGGGAGCCCAGAGGTGGTCATACTCTCAAGTGGATTTTGCGATTGTCAACGTCTGTTCAGTCAAAATTGGGATTTAGTCATGTCAACTCGATTTAGATGGGTTACCAACACCCAAGCGCAGGCGTTCCCGCGCCGTGTTTGGTTCAGCCACGTGACACTGATTAATTCTCGCAGAGTTATGACTTTGACAAATAGCGAATGTCATAACTTACTTGTACTTTTTGCTTCGAATCAATGCGGATTAGGTCGTTTGCCGACTTGAGAGTCGGATACTTCTGCGAGAAACTCCAAAGAGCCATGAAGCACCTCAATTCAAATAAGTTTGCTTATTTGTTTACTTACGATGGTGAATATGGGGAATTAATCGGCTTTATTTGAGATTGCGCTAGTTCACCTGTCATTCCGAACCCCAATCAAGCATGAGTTGAAGTGAATATAAGTGCAATGAAGGGAACGACAACTCAATATTTTAATCACATTCATTCAAAACAAATTTGAGGAAGTCCGCTAAGATCAGAAGGCAAACGTCTGGAGACTAAGCTTTCAAGTATAGAGTGGCTTTGCCATTAGTAAAACTCATACAAGTCTTCACGCTTTTAGGGCTCTTTCAGCCTGTCTTGAATGCTAGACACAATAAAATCCTTTTTTACTTCAGTCACTGTTGCTTTTGCAGAAGCAAAGTTTGTTTTACTGTCTGGTGTCTTATTTTGGTTATCATTATCGCTTAAGCTGCTTGAGTGTACACTGAAACATTTGCTAGCATGTAATTGGAAGACTAATACTTCAGTTCTCTCAAGGTGACCCTATTCACATTCCATGATTCTTTGTCGAAACTTGTCGTAACTGCAGGCCATCCGCTTTAATCAAGGAGACAATCTTAGAGCAAAATTGGCCATGCAACTGTACACACCACTCGTTCATATTCATTTGCGCATTTTGAGAGCCTTGACATTTTAATCAGCTTTAATAATTGTTCTCAACAAATCAGAACCAATGTATATCTGAATGGTCATACTTCCTACCCACTTTCAGCAATAAGTTACGCCATTTTGTCGAACCACTGCCTACCCGTCTTGTCGATACTTCACTTCTATTTGGGCTCGAAACGTCAAGAAGAGACGATTCTTTTCAATCAAGATTTCTTTCTGTTGGTATTTTAACTGGCAGCATTGTCCCCCCTCTCTCCCTCTCTAAAATCATCTACCACCACTGCATTTTATTGCGAATTTTTAGGACCAAGTGCTTCACATTCTGTTAGAGCAGAAATTTGGTCAATTCTCTATAGGCATTTTAAATTCCTCGAATGTAAATTATTCACGAGATGTCTATCAATTTTGTTTGAAAGAAACTAAGTTAATGAAATATTGTGTCTAATTACATGTGCGTTGTAGAGCAGAAATGGAGAAAATTGAAAATCTTCTCTTATCTCCTTTGTCCCAATTGAGTTCGAGGGAGTATAAGAATTTCGAGACAATCATAAATAGAGCAGCAGGTAGTACTGAAAAGTGGTCCTTTCTAAGTCGCCATGGGCCCACATCTGGCCTTACCTCAATAGATGCATAAATTTATTCAAATGTCAAAATTCAATAATTTAACTTATTGGTATCCAGATGATTAATTCATAATATTACCCTTAGTTTCTATTTCCAAATCCTGAATACTTATCTTTGCTTCTGTTTACCATTTTATCGCTATATCATTCCGCGCTAAATTAAGTGGTTTTCACTCAACAACTTGAGATCTATAGTGTGTCATTCATTAAAATGAGTCAGGATTAAAACTATGTATTCAGGAAACCGGGTTTTCAAGGAGACAAACTACCCACCCCCTCCCCTCCCTCACTTATCGAGATTTTTGAAAAGAAGAACTTTGAAGGCGATTTCCAAGGCATCATACCCATCGTTGTTGGCTTCAAAGAGATGCAAAGTAAAAGAAACTAATTCATATAGTAACGCAGGTCCCGATACAAGAGCAGGTAGTATTTCTAGCTGTTATGAAACAGTGACCATTGCGCTCCTGGTTAACTCAGGTTAGAACAAATTTTACATTTTTGGACGACTTTATGGAATGATCAATTGAACACTTTTCTGCGAGGTTTAGGAAAGGTAGTTAGTCAATATTGGAACGAGTTGCACGAATCTTAAGCCATGATTATTTAATAAATATTTATTTATTTATTTCAAATGGAGGTAAGTCTATCGCACACCCCTATTTAATAGATATAACTACCTTGTATATAAATTAGTGAATTTCAAAACGATGATAGTGATTTCATGGAGATGTCATTATAGGTATGTATATCCGCCTTATTTTGGGACTAGTATTATGGATCTATGCATCAGAGATTACTCAAAATGTGTGTGTGTGTGTCGAGTTGAAATATTATCAGTATGTCTGCAAAATCTAGTCTTTTCATTTCAATCGAATTCAATCTATAACTATTTGAGCTAATTTCTTTCTACAAACTTTAACTGCTGAACTCTTATTTTATTACCAATGGGGTTAATTGGCTTTCATCCAGATGATATTCTATCAATCAGCTAAGTTGAGAGTTACTAATCAGTTTTATTGTGCTTTTAAGCAGGAAGGTTACATCTCTTTTATACCACAATTGTCATTGAACAAAAATCATGACAATCTACAGTCAAATTTAATAAGAGAAAATATATTAAATGAAAGCAAAGTGAATACAACATTGTAAACAAGGAAGGTTATAAGCCATATTGCAGCAAAAGTGTTCGTAATTGTTAGATCAATAGTTGATAAGATCTGAGTTAAATCTGAAAATCGTATAATATTTGATGTGCGTTTGCAATCTCAAGAAATAAGTGATTCGATTACCTTAATTTGCTTAGAAGAGAACTTTTCTCGATTCTCAGACGTTAGAACTGTGAAGACCTTATGATAATATTCATTCAAGGTTGTGGTGACTATTTGGCCAATAGGATGAGGATCTGTGGCATGCTTCGCTACTTCAACAATCACATCTGGAAGGTAGTCTGGGACATGGGTTGGATTAGCCCGAATGATTGAACAGAGACCTAAAACACCAGCACGGTGACTCCTCAACATTGCTTCCCTATCTTCCTCCATTTCACTCTGATTGATTTCTCGAGATTGTTCTTTCAATTCACTGAACCACTCTTCATTGTACTCAATTATTTCACATTCCAGAGCCCAGGAGAGTTTCATGAATGCAGCCTCGGCCACATCGATGGAGGAATCTTTGAGAAGATTGCAAAGACTTTGCCTTAGGTGGTATCTTAAGACATTAGCTGTATCGTTCCTCTTCCAGAATGTGAAATAATAAATCCTAAGCAATTCCATCATTTGCAGACCATATTCCCGTGTTTGATGACTTTCATGCAACAGAAATGCATCTAGGAACTCCAACATTCTGTCAGCTTGAGTTATTTCCAAATCAGTATTGGTGTGACCTAGTATAGTGCTTTTGTGGATTGAAGTGAGTAGATTTGAGATTTGGGTACTTATGGAGTAGTCATCCTTATCTCTTTTCATGATGGGGATGTAATCTGCCAAAAGAGGTGCCAAACGGCAAAGTACATCGAAGACAGAATTGAAGGAGGTGTTCGGAAGAGCATTAATGGGATAAGCAGACCAGATATTTTTTGTTAGAAATTCCAACATCTGTCCAATTCGAGGAGCAATTGCCCTCTCCAAAGTAAATTTTGTATGCTGAGTGAACTTCATTATTTCCTATAAGGCGAAAGCGCATTAAAAGACGCATCCTTTCAATGGGGTAAAAGGAAAACATTAAATATTCGTCACCTCTGTTGCGGGTGTAATGTTTTCAGGTGCTTTGGAAAGGAGATCGTCTTGAAGGGCAAAACTAGCCGCAGAAGGTTGAACACCTTTGAGCAGAAGATCAGCCATCACATCCCTTACCAGTAGGGGTAAATACTAAAAAGACATTAAAAGTGCTTGACCGGTCATTTTCTTGCTAAGATGGTATCGTCGATACCAATCACTGTCAGATGCAATCAATTACCAGTAATCGACCTCATTTACTAAGAACTCGAGGTCTTTCTGAACATATTTCGTGGATGTGACTTAATCGAAATCCCAAAACTCCCTCTTGTACGACTGTTCAGCATAAGCTCACTTACCCGCTTCATTATAAAATCTGGACCAATGAGAGACATAGCTTTCAGTTTTGGTGCTTCAAATTCAGACAAGGGATAAATGAGTTCGGTCACTAGTGGTGACTCAATTTGGTGTTGAGAGAATTCAGGCTCATCTCTATCATTATCGTAAAACCGAATTGTAGGGGGAGCAGTGTTTCGAATCCTATTGAAATCAGCCCTTGCAAAGACGTTGGACATTGCCATGGCTAGTTGTGGAGAACTCAAGGCATTTCTGCAGACCATCTTCTCCCACGTCTCCATCCCCATGTCCGTGAAATGATTGATCAGGTTAATAGCATCCCAATGCGTTACAGCTAAAAGCTCGACCATCATTTTCTCCTTCAAATCACGACGCTGATCCACTCGAGGAAACAGACGACAACCAACACATACTGGACACATCCCATCACCTCCAGGCATACCATGACAACATTCCGCATCTCCGATCTAATTGGCATGAAAAGTGATTAGTTACTAAATTTGAAAGAGCCACAAACAAGGTGAAATGAATGAATTACATCTGGAATGAGGTCTACATTTCCAATTGAAGCGAGCTTGCTAAAACATTTCCATATGTAGGGCAAATAGATAAATTCAATGGATTTAACGGTAAATTTTCTTATGAATTCGGAGATTGGGGAACAAGTTTGAGTACTGTGATCGCAATGATCAGGAATATTCTCCTCTTGGGAACATTGGGCCTCATCATTTTCCCAATCACCAAAGCGGATAGCATTGGCAAGACGACAATTTTCTGGACTTTCCTCAGTATCCTCTTGAGAACTCGAAATGGATTCGGTCGTAGCAGCTGATCAATAAACAGAACTCTATTAAAAAGTGCACACATTAGAACTACTGTCTAGGGTAATAAGCATACCAGTATCCACATCACATTTGGTTGATTGTGCCGATGAATCGTTGATGAGACCGAGTGTAGATGGCGGATTGGTGTTAAAACTAACAGTCATTGAAGAATGCTGTGATGCTGATTCGGCATTCAAAATCAGTCGAGGTAAAACTCGCCCATAGAGCTCTAATTTCATATCTCTCGACCAAGTACTGGAACCAATTGCCACATGGTAGAGAATCTCATTTACAAGAGACGGCCCGGAAAGTTTTTGAATGCTTGTTTTGGTATTTTGCTTTGGAGCAGGTTGGAGGAGAGACATAATGAATTCTTCAACCCTCTGCAAGTATGGATAAGGTCCAAAAGCCAAAAGTATAAATTGAATGAGTATTTTCAGTGCTTTAATGAGTTCTTTTGAGGTGGAACTAGAAGAATTGAGAAGAGTTTGGCTGATTTGGGTCCAAGAAGTAGGTGTAGTAAAATACTCGGCAATTACTTTTATTCCATTTTGCCAATTCAAGATTTCCTTTGGAGTTAATTCGGATAAATCGATTTCAGGTCGAAATTTTAGCCATTCTTTATTACTAGAGTCCACTTGTAATACATTCCCGAGTGAACCAAGGAAGGTAGGAAACACTGCAGACGCACAAGGATCCATCCAGACAGAAGACGGTTCAAAATAACTGGAAGTGGTAAAACAATTATAGAAAAATGACATTCACTTACTTGGGAGAAGCAATCAGACTCAAGATATGATTCCTGAGGGTAAAGTTTTTGGAAGCAAGACAATCATATCGGCATTCGTTTTCAAGGCCTACACACTTCTCCGGTATCTCAACTGATCTCCAATCAATGCAGACATACTTTCTTTCTCGTGCTCTCAAGTAATAGTCTAGCAAAAAATTGACAATAAATTTGCAAGCTGCAAATGAGAGCTCCTTGTTATCAGAGGACAGATGATTGAGAGCCGTTTTGATGGTTATTAAAGAAGGTATGGATGGTGGAGGAGCCACCTTGCGAAATAATTCTACATCTGGAAATGCGGCATTAATGGAGTAGGTATTCCAATGATCAGCTTGAAAAATAAGTGACAGTAATTCGAAAATAAGACGTGTTGGAGTGGAGTCTAAGTTGTCGTTCATTATGTTCTCTTCATCGATTACTTGAATGAGGTGCCTATGGGCATCTCGACGAAGTTTTGCTGTCTTCTCTAGGAGAAGTGGCCTGAATTTCACAATTGTCTCCTTACAACCGCCTAGAGTTATGAGCAACTGTTGAGCAGAGAGGATGAGATGTCTTAATGGTGAGCTCTTTGAGTGTGCTTCGAGTTCGTATGACGCATGGAAATGGAGAGTGAATTGGTGTAGTTCAAGAGTATACATCGCTTCTAAGTATAGTTGAGATAACTCAATTTGATCATTAAATCTATCCTGAAGCTCCTTATTATTGAGGTATGTTTTGGTGAAATTTGAACGCGTACAGAGTTTCAGGAGTGCAGCCCACATCTGCGACCATAGTTTAGGGTCATCATTGTACAATTCAAAGGAGAAGGGTGTTTTTGAAACAAGTAAGGAAATGATCCGAACAACCCGTTTAAGGCGGAAAATGCAGTTTCGATAATTAGAACCACTTTTGACGAAAATATCACTTTCTAAACAGGATTTCATGAAGTCCGTAAACACACGTGCCAACGAGGTAGTCGCCTAATTGAAAAGAGAAGAAATGAGCTGCGAGGATGACAAGCACAGTGGCATAAATTATCAATATTATCATCACAGTTTGAAGTAAATTTTATTGGAATGGAACTGTCGAGCATGCTGCAATTTTCCTTCCACTCTTTGTTCCTCCCTAAATCTGATCCGTTTATAAAAATTAAGTATTTCCTGTCCTCCCCCTCCCCAGAAAGTCAGTCGGCCAAATACTCACTAACAAAGGGGATAACCTTGAAAAGGAAATCCTTCATTTCTGAGGTTTATTCTACCCTTCACCTCCCTTTCAATTCGTTTACAAAGTGAGTAAAGCAATCCACTTGAGTTCAAATTGTAGCATCGATGAAATGCACGCAACCAACTTCCGTGGCTAACCGTCAGCATCGCTGAATGAGTAGCATTGGGGATCTAGCATGTGACCTCGGACTTGGTGGATGTACATACCAACCAGTGAGCCATCGATACAAAAAATATGGGATAAATCATCGAGTCACATTGACAATCCACAAAGTTTCAATGCTAAGAAATGGACGTCGCTAGCAAAAAATGTGGTGTGGAATATTGAGAAGAGCGTAAAACCTAGACCTAAGAATTCCTTGCAGAAACAAATTCAAACCAGACCCTGATTCGAGTGTGCATACAACAAAATGATAATCCACACACTACTGGTTAGCTCTCTTTTTTACTTCTTTATTTCTTTGGATTCTTATTGCCTTTCCAATCGCCCAGTCAAAATATCCCACTAAAGCAGAATTGTGGTACAATAAATAGATTAGGATATTTGGCATTATGTTCCGAAATCCCAGGTGAATAATAATTGTGCAATTTTTAGTCAAATAGAATTGTCTAAATATTTCAGGAGAAGATTTCTGAAAGCCTACGCCTTGCCCCCGACCATTGAGTGTAACAAAACACCTCCCCCTTCTCTCACTCACTCCCCTCCGTCTCCTCCTAAATTTGAGTGTGTATTCGAGCTGGTAATTCGCAGGCCATTCCATTCAACTTTGCATGTCATCTTAAGTTCGCAATTAAAATCCTGAAGAAGGAGCTCCACAATTTGAATTCCACTTTCTTTTAAATTAGTTGGTAAAGTCTTGTGAAAGAATGGACTCTTACCCCAGGAACTTCATTGGAGGTGAGATAGTGGATATCCATAGCAAACTCCTCCATGTCCCAATTGGTACAATGCAGAGCGATCCTAAGAGAAGTCTCAACAAGTTGATTGAGCTCCCGATTGGCAGAAAGTCTTGGGTTGGCAAACAGTGAAAGAGCTTCAGTAGCCTTCCAGGCGGCATTCAGACCAATAGCTCTGCGGATGTAATCAAAGTGTTGCCGCCTGGCGCACATTAACCAGACGATGGGAAGGTAGGAAGCACCATAAATTCCTCCATCACCACCGAGTCTTAGAGAGGAGTTTTCTCCTCTTGCTAGATGTGCCAGCAATTCACTTGATGGACCAATTTTACCAAGGAACTCATCTTCAGGTTCAATATAGTCTCTGTGGAATCCTAAACAGTAGTTTTTAATCGGGACCTGAGGGTGAGTATTGAATTCATGCGTCTCGTTTTTCGTGTATTCAGCATAATTGAGCCCGGCATAGACTACTACTTTAAAGAATAATCTTAAATGTTGGGGATCAATGACCTTCTCAATCGTACTTCTACCTAAATTCACAATGAGAAAAGTCTTATTTCTTCAAAGGTATTAGTAAAAGACTTGAGAAAGTTAGCAAATTACCAACCAGGTGGATCGCTTATGTGAATATCAAATTTCATAGAAAGTTTAGCCATGACGTCAAGAAATCGTAGGCCACATTGAAAGATCCGATCCCTCAGTGTGAAATTGTCCTTAGGTGAAGTGAAGTCAAAGAATTCAAAGCCAAGTTCAAATCCACTGGAAGATAAACCAATTTCGGGGCAAGAAGCATTCTCATATCTCAGCAGTTCCAACTCTGAGCAGATTTGGTTGACGCAATCCACATTTTCGGGGCTTATGTCTCGTGGTTTGAGATTCTCAAAATTATTGATGCAGATATTGCAGATCCAGGTTATTAGAGAAGTGAGATGTAAACGCTGATTGGTAATGCCTGATTGTTGCGAGCTAACCGTAATATGTGGAACACGTATGTTTATAAGATTTTTATCTTCTACGTAGGCATTCAATTCATCCGTAATACACGCTAATTTTTCTAGTAGTGATATTAAGAACCTGTTAATGATGCGTTTGGCTGTGGTGAATGTCCTCTTCGTAGGCAGGCACCAATTGACTAGATCTTTGGCCTTTTGATAACCAACAAATGGTGTCCACAAAGGGTCTATCGTGCACTGCGCACTATTATAAAGGTCAACTCCCTCGAAATCCACAGAGATAGTGAGAAGACGGTAGAGGAGCACACCAAGACACTCAGACGCGTATTTGGCGAGATCCACTGAAGGCGAACATTTTCCACCATAGCCCAAAGATGCGTTGCATAAATCTAGCAGAATATCAATCACTGGATTGATGAAATTCGACATCACTTCCTCCACGCGCGAAGGCACGAAAATGACAAAGAAGGCTTGCAGTATGTTCAGTAGATGTATTAATCTTAATTCTACTTGACCATCTTGACTAAAAGATTTGCCTGTTTAGCGAAAAGGTATTGTCAATGTGGTACTTGCGACTTTTCAAGTTCCTAGGTAAAGATAGCACTACTCACTAGCTTTTAAAGACCTATATAGGCGTAGGAAAAGTGGCCAGACTATTCGGAGGGCGTAGAGTGCAGTATCGGATTCGAAGGGATCAATGCAATCAACACGAGGCCCACTAAGAAGCCAAACGAGGATATCAGGAAATTTCGAGAATACAGCTGGATTCCAGGGAGTGTGTAGAATAATTACTAAAAAGACATGGAATAGATGAACGCGAAGTCTGGGTATGGAATTAGCTGACATTGCAATGTAGATAGCTAGAAGTGACAAATCGTGGATGATTTTAGGTGGTGGAGTCTCAATACAATCTTGGTAACGCCGGCTTTGTGTTCCCATTAATTTGAAGATACACCGGAAGATTCGCAGAATAAGATCTTCAGTTACCGAAATTGACGCTGACGAATTTATTCCCCAAATGTATTTCATTGGCATAGTCATAACTGAAATTGAAAAAAATGCGCTTAAATAAACTTTATATGCGCATGGTATTTTGTATTGCGGTTTTCTGGCTACCATGCAATGACCTTAAAAAGGTAAGAAGATTGCGACAGTTTAAGAAAGACTGCTTCTATGAATCTTTGGGTCTTAACTGCCTAAACATATGATAGGATTTCCTTTTGACTCGATGACTTATCTCCCTCGTATTTTTTGTGGAAATAATGGGGAAAGAGATCGTTATGAGAGCTTCGGAGTTCCCTGCACATTCCCATAAAACCAATTCTAAGCCAGAAACAGCTGCAGAATACTGAGGTGAGAAAGGTAAGAATAAGCAACAGGGAGTGTACTATGACAGACATGATTGATTAAGCTAACTTGATTTTTATTTTATACTCTAAAGAGTAAGTAGTATGCTGATGGTTTTCATCGTTTAAAATTTTAAAGTCTCCAATTACCACTTGGATTTTGGACTAATACTTTGTGAAGTAGACCACCTCCTCCTCTCACCCCCCCCAAACACCTCCCCCTCCCCCCTCACCCTCCAAATCAGTTCTAATTTAATAAGTTCATTTACTACCCCAATTTTAAATTGCGGTAGAATGAGATGGGCAATTTTGTAGTATGAAACGATGCAGGAATAGTAGCGTTTGGAAGCATGAAACACTGATTGTCTTGAGTGGTGATGATCTTGAGTGGACTGGAGGCTTTCATAATAATAGATATCATGCTTTCTCAAGTGCCAGCCAGTATCAATAATAAAAGGACTTGTGTATTTATTTATCTAATGTCTTTACTATGTCCATATCATTCAAAGGTAACCAAACAGCACATGACGACTTACATATTTGAGAGAGAATATGAACACAGTCATGAAAGTAATATTCCTGATCCCAACAAAGGATCTCCAGACAAAGAGCCAAGACTTTTGGCACCAGAATTCGAAATTCTGGGAAGATCATTGCACCAAAACAGGCAAACCTTTGTTTTGGGTTCTTTATATGAAATTCAGTTTGCTTAAATTAAGAAGAAGGAGATTATAACAGGATATTATTAAAATTGTGCTATTTGGTGTTTTCTGAACACATGATAACTTACATCGTCAAGAGGAAAATTCTGAAGCTGGTCAGTGGGTTGAAATCCAATATAGTTATTCCAAATAGGAAAGACGCTTGGACGAAAAAATGTGTTTGAACAACTGGCCAGAAATTTGACGGACTTCATAAGTAGAATTGGACTTTTAGATGTTAAGGAGGCCTCTTCTAAACTGTTTATGACACGTACGATGACTCTTTGTGGACACAAAAGAGCCAATGTTTGCATTGCGTCACAGACGCAATCCTTATCAGCAAGGAAGAACTCATCTTCAAAACAGATTGGCAGGAGAATTTCCACAAACTCATTCACTTGCTCCACTGTAAGTCTCACCTGTTAAGGAAGGGCACAAATGTTAACTAACTGATCCTCTGAAATAAAGTTACTAGTGCAGACGAAGCAGTAGGTTCATAAGCTTGCCATTCCAAATGGTGGTATTCTAGCACGAAGGTAGTGTACATGTAAAGGATGCACCCTATGGATGGAAGGGGGGGGGTGAATAGAGGTGCTTGTTTGGCTTAAGAGACATGCTCATCCACGTATCCACTGCTGAGAGAATTGGGATCATGCTAGTCACACTGTCTCATCTCCTCTTCTATCTCTATTTTTATTCTTATCCGTCTTTTATTTAAACCTACTTTACCTGCCAGATGTTTTTTCACTAAAGTTACTTCCTAGGGAAGAAATTGTGGCATATTTATTCAGAACTAGGAAATGTCAGGTTAAGAAGAATGAAGTGCTCTTTTCAGCAGGGATTCCCATCATTATATTGATTAGCCATTGAACAAAAAAGCACAAATCAATGGAAGAAAACCTACCCATTCAACAACTTCACCGATATGGTCCTTCATTTCCGGTATCCAGGTGAACTCAAAGTTGAGTCGTTTGAAGAAGGATGAGATCAGTTGGGAGCAAAAAAATGGAAAATTCGCCTTTACAGCCTCTTTCATGTCCTATTAAAAAGACTGCTTAGAGGCGCTATGAAACGTACTGAAAGAATAGGCGAATCAAAATGATATTGTAATATAATAAACACGCAACATGGAGACCCATAGTGTAAGAAGTTGTCATGGCCTTTATTCGAATTCATACCTAATATAATGAAAAGCAAACAAAACTAACGACTGCATGACATTAAGGCTGCGAAAGAGGAATTTTAATATGGAAGCCATGTGTTCAAATCGTTAAAATTTCTCTTCTTAACTTTGGACACTCTGGACAATTATCTTTGGTAAGCAACGATTCTTTTCGTAGGATTGCGAAAGCCCTTAGAATTATTTTCGACCGGTTTCAAGAACATGAAACCACACATCACTGCCGCTGGTTTGATTGTTGGAAAACACAGGGTCCGTCCAGTTTAATCGGCTAAAAATCTCCCAAATCCACTTCTCCACTTTCAAACTAGGGGACAAATCTTAAATGGAGTTTGTTCGAGAACAGCGATATGAAACCAACAACCTAAAAAAGCTGCTGTTCTGTAAGTTCAAATGAAAGACCAAGAAGTTAGTGGTTAGTATCATTAGTTAGATCAATATTGAAAAGCTTTAAATTACCCGGCAGATATTCAAATTGCACACTTTGAGGAACCTTCGCAAAATTCTGAACACAATCGAAGTAGGCACAATGGAATTGATAATCAGTTCAGCACTAGACGACAATGCAACTTTGTCAGTCTTCTTATCGTAAATGAACGTGATGAGAAAATTGAAAATACGATCCAAATGAGGCTCCATGTCCAATCGGCCGGTAAAGTGTTGAGAATATTTTGCCAGAAGATTCACCACAGCCTAGGAAATGAAATTCGCAAAAGTCAAATTGAGTTTATTTCGACAAAACAAGGGTTGAAAAGGGAAAATATGACTTATTACAACATGAAGTTCGGGAGTAGGATATTGATACCACATTTGAAAAATTTCCCCCAACCAAATTTGCCTAAAAGAGGAAAAGATTCTACGTACTACAGCCTTGATGTCGTTGACTTTGAGAAAATTGCAACTTGCTTACTTAATTTGCTCAAAGTGGCTCAATTGATTTGGAGTAAACCTCTGCAAATTGTCAAAGATTCCATGGAATGATTCGGTAGTGAGTGAGGTGTAGATTCGTGGTCTTTCAGATTCCCATATTTCTTGAACACATGACGAAGTAAAATACCTAAAAGAGAAAGTGAAATTTTGGCTCAAAATGTCAACTTGATCGAATCACCGACAAATTTATAAAATGCTCACCTATTTGCTTTATCGATCAATTCTGAATCCAAAGGGGTGATTCTAAATTAGTTAAGCAAGATGTCAATGCAAATGTCAATACTAGCCTTAAAGGTCAAATTTTGAGGAACTTACTCATACGTGTAATTGCAAATGCCAAACTCATTTAAATCTCTCATGAAAGCATTTTGGAAAGTCTTCCATTCCAGCTGCAGTTCCTCCTTCTTGATGAAATTTTGTGAAAGACTATCAAGTAAAAAAACATGCGTTGCTTAAAAACCGGGAGCAATCATAATGACAGTATAATTTTAGAGTCGAACCCAGCTTGATCGAACTGTTTGTTTTTCATCAGATTAGCTTTAGTTGTCATTGAGTTGGAGCACCCAATAGCGCTCAAGTGGTCATCTGCAACCCGTGATTCTTCTTTACCAAACACTTACTTTACATTTACATTCGCCTCTCCTACTTCACCCTCCCTCTCACTCCATCTCTCTCTCTCTCTCTCTCGTTACAACTAAATCCTATCAACTGGTGTCCCCACTCATATGACAACTCACTTTGCTATAAATTTGTACCGAAACGATTTGAATCAAGCGCGGGACTTCTACTACATTAGCGGAAAGGAAAATACAACCCTATTAAAAATCACAAACATGACAAGTACACTGAACAATGACCTGTCTCTTGAAAACTAAGCAGATGGTGAAAGGGTGGTGTAGTGTGACGTTGTGGGCCGGTTTGGTCCTTGGGAAACAGTGTCTATGCACGGCACATTGACCTTTTACAAGTATAATTAAGTGCACGCTTTAGAGAAGTGTGTCACTATGTCAAATGAACCTTTGATAATTTACTTTAAAATTATTTCACTCAAGCAAATCAAAACTTACATGAGACTTTTACCTGGACACAAAATGACCATAAACGTTTATTACAAATTAATTAAAAATATAATTTATGCCTCTCAAACTCTTGTTTTATTGCGGAAATTTGAAATTATGAAGAACATTGTCACTAAACTTACCCCAATAGAAGTGCGACGCACTGTTTCCATCTATTGCAATTAACGTCGTCCACTTGGGGGCAGAATGCAATGGAGAGGCCAAATTTAATGATATCTATCAACTCCTTCTTAGTGAATCGCATTCCAAATTGCTCAATATACCTAAAACGAGTGGAAACAAGAGGGTTGATTGTTGGTGGGAAATTAACAACGAAAGCCTACTTGTGAATTAAATCCGGAAATTCAAGAAGATGCGACATGTACGTGCTGGAAGAAAGGAGTCGCTTTAGAGACGCCTTCAATCCGTTGGAGGCAATATTTGCATAGTCATCTAATTGATCGCCATACGGAAGGAGAGGCAAAATGCGCGATATCTCAATAAATGGATCATTGCCGTTAGTACTCGACATCTTTATCGTAAATTATGAAATATGAAGGATAGTATTCATAAGCTGTGCTCACTTAAACTGATTCATGGTAACCAATATTTCAGTTCGGTAGCCAAATGTACTTCATATCAAGGTGAAATATTCATATTTGAGGACAAATTCATTTTAACAACTGGAAGAAAATACATTAACCATTTAGGCACAGACAATCAAATTATATTTTGCAATGTGTTTACACTGCTAGCTAATCAGCAATTATGTTTAGTTAGAATGTATTCCTTTAATTGATATCTGTCTAGATTTGACAGCAAATATGTGAACGAAAGTAATTTGAAGTACCTAGAAACGTCTGCCATACATTTCAATACAAGTGCTGGAAACTACGCAATCCACCTACATCGAAAGATATTAGGAGGTCAGCCTTTCAAGTAATTCAAATCTGCAAACATGTGCCTTGTGGTACCTATTGAGGCAAATGTGCATCAAGGCCTCTTGATTTCACCCGAAAGTAGTCATTCAGAAACTCAATTAACCTTCCACAGAACGACCTTCCTTTTTAAACACGATAAGATTCATGTGCATGACATAAAGGTAAAGTCAGGCGGATTGAAATTTGAAATTGGCAATCTCATAGAGTAAATCCTCGAGGGTCATTCACTGCGAGAGTTGCCTTATATCGTAATGTCACGAGACTGAGAATTACCTCTAAATCGATGAACGTAGTGATGCACATTGGAAAACTCCTCTAATGAACTTAAGTGCATCGATTCAGTGAAAGGTCTGCTTAACGCTCCACTTAAGATATTCAGCATATTATGATGATCATAATAAATGTTTCATTGCAGATTTTAGTTTTACAGTAAATTCTGCGTAAATGTGTGCAGAAAAATATTACTTTCTATTAAATGGGAGGCTTTATGGTAGTTATCATTAACCCATTATTTGACCTCGAGATTCACATAGGGGAGGAACAACAGGGTCACAAAAGAGAGAGTGGGTGGGGGATGGGGCAGAAAAGTGTTTCAGAAATGTAAAGGAAACAGACAGACAGACAGACACAAAGGTAGAGAAGAAAGTAAGGTGAGTATTTTTGAAGTGGTAGAATATGACATACAGTGGGTTCATGATAGTTTGAAATCATAATTTAACTGCTGATTTATAGACGTTTTCGGTGCACGAGTATGCGTTGCCCAGGATGCTCCATGTGGAGGTAAGATTCTCGTACACACTGATTTGTGAAATATCAAAAGAAGCATATATTATATTCGCACAGAGAGACAGGGCTTTCCGAAATAGTGCAAAAAGTATTAGAATTCTTTGTTTAAATGCACTACGGCTTCCTTACTGAGCATGTTCTAATTGCATGCACAAGATATTTAGGGTCCTTGAGAGAAGAAACAGCAATTTCGGAGGAGTGGCCTAGAGAAGACAAATTTAGAAACATTGACAACAGTTCAAACTTTAAAGAATAATGTATCGTTTATTATGAATAATTCTAGGAAAATTTGTATTTTCATTTTAATAAATATGTAATCTGGCCTATGAAAGGTTAAAGTATACTTACGCGCTTTCGAGAGTCATTGCAATAATATCTTATGTTATTTTTTCACAAGTACAACATCGAGCATGTTCCCAAAATCCTTACTTCAAAACGAGATTCATTTTGCCAAACTAAAAAATGGTTAACGGTATCCTTAAATGTATTTAAAACCAGTGGTATTTAATTAAAATGAGACCATAAGTAGAAAGTAAGAAACAAAACTTTAATAAACTAAAAAACTTCAAGATATTCATTATTAAAGTAGATTAGTTTCCTAAAGATGTAAAAAGGCCTGAATTACATACTATTGAACGTAATTTATTGTTAATTTTACTAAAAACCATCGATGATTGTATTGACATGAATAAAATCATTAAAACCAATTTATATGAAATAAATCTTTATTACAAAGTTTAATAACTATGCTACTTGAAAGATATTCGCAATTATTCCGGCAACCAAATATTATTTCTAATCACCGTTTGATGATATTCTAGGTAATAAAACCGATATTAGCTGACTAAAACAAGTTGGAATGCTTATATATATTTATGCGTTATTTTCTAAAGTCAAAATGATAAGCTGCTGATATTGGAACAATATTTATCTAATGTTATAAAAATTACTATATTTTTAATCCACCTAGCTCAAATAAGTAATTACTAAAAATTACATATAATAACAAACATTACGTTGATGGTTGTTGCCATATTGAAAATTTGGATAATTGGTATACTCTTCAAAAGTTCGGAAATTAAATACAGTTGGACACTAGGGGGTTTCGGCACTGAAATTAATGCCAGGTATAGGTAGATTCTTATCACATGCTTCCCAATATTTTTGCGGGCCTTATGAATATGCAAGGTCAATTCGATTGTGCTAAAATAGCCATTAGATAGTAGCTATCCGCTTGAGTTTTCATTATTCGTTTTATTAGTCTGTTGCATCTTGGGAAGTTTAAATTGATCCATTCTTAATTAAGACATATATTAACGTTCCTCTTTGCTGAGAGTCTATTGTTATCCAAAGTCTGCTGCATATTGAAGTAGGAAGTACTTGGTCAACACGACTGGCTTTGAACCTCATGAATCCGGTTAACTCATTTAGCATCCTCAACAAAGCATAGTTATAATTATTAACTAACCCCTAGAGCATATTCACCCAATATTATAAATGTACCTCCCAAATTTACCGACCCTCCAACTCTATCGAATATTTGGAGCAAATTACATGCTGACACAAACCAACCGTTTCGAGTTTCTCAAAAATTTGAATATATCGATAGCCGGTTATGAAACTAGAAATTCAAAAATAGCAAACATAAGCCCTCTATTTGACGTATAAAGAGGGATAGAGGAATACATATTATATGCAGATAAAAACCGAGTTTCTTTTCGTCAACAAATGGCTCATCCTCATGCTCTTCGACTGTTTCCAGAACTGGAACTTTCAGAAGGAGCCCCAGATGTCGTCGCCTTTCGTTTAGCCAGAATAGCAACAGCCGACGGAGGATTTTTTCGACGAGTCGAACTGGATGTGGACGTATTTAATTTGTTCGGTGTCCATTCGTCATCACTATCATCTTCATCCTCTTGATTCGAATCAAAATTCTCGTCTTCCTCATCTTCAAAATTTACTTCCTCGGAAGGAGCACCTGTAGAAGAAGAGGCAACAGAATTAGATCCATCTTCGTCTCCAAGATGAACTCTACGTCGCTTTCCTCCTGCTGCGTTGCTTCTTCCACCTCCACGTCTGGCAACATTTCTTGAAGGTATAGTAACTGGTGACGGTATAGTACTGGATGACAGCCTAGCAGAGGTACGTGTACGCAAATGAGCAGAGATAGAAGATAACGATGATTGTGCATGCTGTACATCACTGGGAGTTGACGACAGTGAGGTAGTGGGTACAGTCTAAAAAACGCGAATATTATTCTCTGAGTTGCCCTTTTAGTTACAAACACTTTCAAGCCAGTAGTTTCCCTATTTTTGCCTTGCTTTACAATTAAGATCGTTAATAATGATTGGAATTGTTAATGATCCATCAATGCGGCCGGAAGTTAGAAAGTCTACTTGGACATCCTAATAGAACCCAAAATGCAAACGAAAATAATTTAATTATCCCTATTTTAATAGTTCCTTCACCCATTCCTCGTCCATTCTACTCTGCATGGTCAAAAAAAGTAGTTATAAATAATTAAATTGAAGGTATGACAATCTTACCACTGTTAAGGATGAAACATCAGAGGCTTGGGAGTTTGAAGCCCTGCGTTTAGTGGTACTCTTAAATCGACTTGATCGCGAACTCCCTCCAGTACCTCCACCTGTGGAGTCCTGGCTAGCATTCGTTGAAGTAGTGCTTTGTGGAGAGCCAGAGGAGAGAAGATTGGTTAAATGTGGGGATTGCATTGGACCCGGGCCTAATATTGAAGGTGTAATGACTGGCTGAGCAGGAACTGCAGCAACAGGGGGACTCACGGTTGTCGTACTCTTTTGAATTGGAATGGGAACTACAAGATGACGGAAAGAGGTTAATCGTAATAAAGCAAGACAAGTTGTTTGAGCGAGCAACAAGCTGAGAGAATAATTAAGCTACTGAAATCAGAATAAGTAGCCTATTGTTAATTCGACGAACTTCGCAGCAAGAAAAATCTACGATTGAAGTGAAGCTACCAATACTTCAATTATCCACTAGGTAGAAGTGCATACTGTGCCACGCATATAAAAAGCGATTGTAGCAGCGCTGCGTAAAATATCAGGGGTATCATCGATAAATCTTCTCTTCATGACAAAATTTGTTTAAACTGATCCTTGAAATTGTGTAAAATGAAGCAAATTTTGCATTCCGTAATTGATAATGTGAATGTGGTACGGTATTCCAACTACCATCAACAAATTCACTCCCAGATAATAAAGAATTTTTCCATGAAATCAACTTAAAGTCATCTAAACACGCGAAATATAGCCCTTTCAATTTCAATTAACTTTCCAAACAAGAACCAAAAAGGCATTTAACCGAGTAGCATCCTAACATATGTAAAAGCATAGTAATTTCAGTAAAAAGCGGATCTATGAAAGCAATCATAGCCCAAGACAACGCAGCACAAATCATACATTTAAAGGAAGCACCTAAAAGATGATAAACAGTTATAGATTACCCGGCCACACTATTAACCTCGAAATTTGAGAATCCTTTGTATTCCCACAGTCTGTGAGCAAGTGATTCGGAATTCACCAATACAGGATAATGCCAATTCAATCAATCAGACCTAACTTTTTGATCCGCATGCAATCCATCTAAATTAACTTAGTTGTCGTCAATCTTTAGTGCCAAGGCATATATAACCCCTCCATAAACCAAACCCAAGACTGTTGCATCACCTAATAATTCCAGGTTCGTATCCTGGCGTGCTCGCAACTTGTCACCCATTGTCGGCTTAGGGGCTGGGCTAATTCGTTCCAAATAAATAAAAATACCCCTACTTCGCCTGCCCTGTGACCCGACATTTTTTGGGGTGCAATAGACTTGCCTCCGCGTGGTGCACCCTGGGCAACGTATACTCATGCGGCAAAAGAGTCTGTTAATCTGCAGTTGACTTCTGACTTCAAGCTGCCATGGCCCAACTGCTTGTCATATTCGACCCCTTCCACGGTACTCATCTTGCCTTTTTCTCTACCTTTGTGTCTGTCCGATACTCATCTTGCCTTTTTCTCTACCTTTGTGTCTGTCCGACTCTTTTACATCTGTGAATCGCTCTTCTGTTTCCCACCCCTTGACTTTCTGAATATTTATATTCATAAACATTGGCGTGACAAAAGTCAAATTCCATCCATCCCGTTGTCATGAAGGCTAGTTATAGACAATTAACAGATGCAATGCTGATAGATCTCCAATGGCCAGTTTTATGACCAAAAATGCAGTGATCAAGGTCAATACCAATTAGAAGAGAAATGGAACCCCTCATCAATGGTCTATTCGATTATAAAGCACTCCTAATTTGGATATTAGCACAGCAAAGTAGTAAATAGAAGTACACTCACATGAGTGGAGGGCTGCACCAGAATTCGACTGAGTAGTTGGAACAAGGACATATCGAGTACCTTCCATGGAGCTAAGTGAAGTAATGACACGAGGAGCTAGATTGGGAACAGCAGGAGCTACACTAATTGTAGCAGGACCAGGGAGGGTCTGTTTGGGAAGCTGATCTGTTTGCTGTGGTGCTGGTGGAATGACTAGATAAGAGGGACGAGGAGTGGGAAGAGGAGCTGATACTGTAGTTGATGGCTGTGGTTGTGTAGGTGGTTGAATAATGGGAGGTGAAATAGGACGAGAAGCTGTTTGAGTTGTTGATGTAGCCTCACGAAATTGTTCAACCCGAGTTGTCGGAATATCAAAGTCGTCATCATTGTCTGACGTTAGGTCTACTACCTCCCTGGACAATCAAACAAGATTGTGAGTAAATAATAAACTTTCCCAAAGATATGGTCTTTAGATGAATAAACTTGCATAAAATGTAAAAATCCATCAAAATAGCCTAGAAACCTACTCAGAAATGATGGGGGCTCTGTGAGAGATCACAATCGGACGAGCAGAAAAAGATGGTGGTGGTTGCGGGAAAGCGGGAGAACCCATTCGTGGTAAAGGAAGGGGGTTGTTGAAGGTATTCAAATCAATAGCTGATGTCTGTTGTTGAATCTCAGTAATGACAGCAGCAGGTTGCGCAGTGGTCACTTCAGAAGGAAGTGAAGGAACATAGTCAGATCCATTTGACTCCTCCCCATTAGTCCTGTTCTGTAGTTGTAGTTCCTGTTCCTCATCAGAACTATCGTCAATGATTATCACCTCCTCAGAGCCACATTTTTTAGATGGAACCGCCACTGACAAACATGGATCCATTTTGAGTGGACTTAAGATTTCTTTCGTATCAACATCTTGATTGATCTGAGACCCCTGTGCCTCTCCGTGGTCATTTTCAATGTAAATGACTCGCCCGCTGGCATCAATTTTGATTTGATTGACAGAAGCGAGCAAAGGATCGTGAAGAAGTTCTTCAAACAACCTAAGATAAAAATGATTAAATTTTCGAGTGGATAACAAAATTACATTGAAATTATGCCGTTGTTGTTGCCGTTCAACGCAGTGTAGATAACACTTAAACAACAATGTGCACTGTCAAGTAATATAGTCAAGTTTTCATCGCTCTTTTTTTGAGGGAAAAGTGCTAGTTAGAAGCTGTGCTCTAGATTTGAAGTTTTTGCTGACCCCTTTACTAATGACGAAAGTAGGTGAAAACGCACAAATCGAGAAAACTTGCACGTCTTCTAGAACATGTGCATCCATAAAATTGTACAACCCATGGACTGAAGAACTTAAGGACCACGATTTCTGCGTTTTGATTGAAAACTACTTTCCAATATAAGCAGTAAATGGGAAGTGATGGCGAGGGTGGAAATAAGTTACATGGAAAAATCTGACGTGAAATGACACTCACTCGTCTCTGCGAAGATCCCTGAAAGGAACTGAAATTTTGCAAACTGGACAATTCCACCTCGGCCGACATTTCACTGATTTTAAAAACGCCTCCAGATCAAAGCACTGTACATGTGTGCAAATACACGATTTGACGGGAATCTAAAAGAAACAAAACTATTGCACATTTTGAAACAAATGGGATATTAAAGCAAGTAACAAATATTCAAATAACCCGGATACGGAGCAGCGTTAGGGGACAGTTCAATGACGCGGGGAATGAATTTTCGCACTGGATTCCATCTTGATTGTCCAATTTTGATTTCAACATTTTCTATCAAGACAAATATAATGATCCCATGTAAGCTTACTTATCAAACTAAATAGAATGGGACATACCAGTGTAGCGTGTTTAGGGATAACTCGTTCAGAGGATACACAGAACTGATAAAGACCGGAAACCGAGTCAAGTGTGAAGGGAGGAAGGTTGAACTCTCCCAAAGAGCCAGGATGCTGAGGTTGATACTCCACTTCACCTGTAGAAACTCCAGGTTTTGCGTCAACAAAAGACTTGACAATACGTTCCACTGTCTCCACTCGATCTAGAGTGACTTGGATTAGTGGTAGGTTAATGAGGCAGTTGATTGCTGGAGTTATTAGTCCAGAGGCAACAGCTTCCATCAATGCAACACCACTGTCTTCTAATGGGGCTTGGACCCAGCCAATTTCAATCTCAATATTCCGCGGGCGATTCGAATTCTGCGGACGTGTTTGGAGCTGAAAGAGAAATAATAAGATAAACCAACAGGGCATGAGAGGATACTTGAAATCACACGAGGCTTTCCAGACATGTATCATATGGGAAAATTTAAAAATGGGTTGCAATAGAAAATCCAAGAAATGAGAAATGTATGGATTTGATTAGTCCCGAATAACAGTGAAGTCGGAAGAATTTAGTTTCGGAAAACACGAGAGACATAACAGGGACCAAAAGCAGCTACTTAACGAGTACCATCGTACATCGTTTGGGATAATTTGATATGGTCAGCCAATAATGACTTGAAATAGGGAAATATGTTATGGCCTACTACGAATCCATGACGATACGAAGACCAATGATTTGGTACCAGATGGATTGCTGACCAACATTTTTTTCTTGGCAAGGAAAGAGACCACAACCAGTTATGTCTAATGCTACTGAAGGCTGGAAGCCGCGCGCTATTGAAAACACCACTAAAGTAGCTGCTAATGTTGTATTTGAAGTAAAAGGTGTATGGCCTAAAATGTTAAAGATAGATCATAAATATTTAACCACAATAAATTTCAATTTTGATCAATCTTAAAGGTAACTCATCATGGATTGTCGAAGAGTCCTAATTCCCATGAGATTACTGGCGAATATAAACGTTGAAGGACAACCATGTGACTAGCAAAAGTATGGATAAAGGAGGATGGAAAATGGATAAAGATGACAAGGTAGTGAGTCATCTGGTTGGTAGTAAACAAATTCTACAAATGAGAAGTTAATCGTAAAAACAAACGATAATATAATAATCTTAAAAAATACGTAATAACCTCAAACTGGATAATGACCTCAGTGTATTTATTCCACTCATTACATTGCATTCACTGGAGACAAGCATCGAAACATGACTTCTTAATAGAATAATTCAAAAAGTACCTCGGACGAACCTCCTCTGCAGCATTCCCCTTGGAAAAGACATCTTTCACATAATAAACAGCTGGAAGTCAGCCTATCACTAGAGCTGACGAGGTACAGCGCATAACGGACGCTCGTATGTTATTAAGGCTGATATACCCTAGGGAGATCATACCCTGGATGCAAATCGATCCCACTGAGACAAAGCAGTCGTGTTTGTCAGCGTTATTTCTGATATCTGGCGACTAGAAATGATTAATCATTATCCCTCATACGAGAGATCCAGGATCTGGCACAGAAACCTGCACACCTACGTAAAGGCATTACTGACATCCCAAGAAGCATTTGCATATAAACTGTAAAGCTATTAATAAATCCGAATTTCCTTTCCGACCAAATTCGACCTAAATGAGTTAATCTATTTCTCCCAAATGGTTCCGGTTCATACTGCGTTGCCATATGGGAAGAACATGGTGTACGATTTTGAGAAATGGCCCATTTCAATGGAAGAGAGGTTCTCCAATCAATAAGTACACATTCAATCTTCTATTCGCCTACCACCATTGAATGCTAAATGCCTACCGAAATGCTTTGAATGTCCACTAAGAATTACAGGCACATAAATTATCTCCTCGTCAAAGACGCGGATTGATAATAAACGTTGAAGTCATTGCATAACTGTAATTAGAGAGAAAATAGGTTGTAATATGAAGTTTAGAAGGCAAAATCATCTAAATGTGAGCCAACGGGCTCCCAAAACCATGCTCACTGGGGTTATAGGTCAATCATAATATCACTCTAAGCAAGTTTACAATCGCAAGAACCTAGAGGAATTAACTTCAATCCCTGAATGCTCCATATCTTTCAAAAAGGTGACTAAAATGCAAACTTGTAGAAAACGGTCTTAAAGCGTTGAAACAAATTTAATCTACGTAATGAGATGAAATGTAATTAAGTACATACATGGGAAATGCCATATGTAGAAATATCAAAAAATTAAACACCAAAAAAACAAATAAATAATAATTCATGGGTATGCATAAATGGCACTTAAAAAGGACATTTGCAGTTTCAGTAGCACGAAGAAAAGTATAATTAATAAACTCACTCTGTCGGTGATATCAATAGAGTAGCGCAAACGATGACCGAGTTTAGTTGCCTGCCCACAATGAAATGCCGGATCGGGTAGAGAAACTTGTCTTCGACCAACTTTAACCGTCAAACACCTTGGAAGTTGATCGGCAGTCAATAATCGATGAGCATTTGACTCTGTCTTGAAGGCGATCAGTGGCGTAGTTGCCCAACCAAGCCGCAATACTACTCTATATTGATCCCCTCTAAAAATCACAAAAAACACGCTTTATAAATACAAAACGGGAAATATCGGTATTTGGTGAGATCATAAACGCACCTCATAGTTGTCTCCCTTTTACACTGCTCATTGAGATACTGAAGGAGCCTCACGTCCAATTCAAGATTAAAGGAATGAGTCATGAAATCGGTAGCAAAGCCCACACTCGAGGCACTGAATTTGCATGGATTGCTGCATAAGATTGGAAAGGCATGCGGATTGCACTTAGAATCAGCTATTTCCTTCAACTGTCGAATCAAACCATCCGAATCACTGAAATGCGGGGAGGCGTTGAAAGGATAGGCAAATTTTGTCTCCCTTAGGACCATGACAGGCCGTAGAAAGGGTGACTCGGAGTAAATTCCAAAAAGATAACCATTACAAATTTCATTATTCACTGCTCTTAGCAAGTTCACATCTGAATCAATTTTGTTCATAGGGTAGAAATTAAGAGCTCGCTGACATGTTGGATTTCTGATTGTTCCTATAAGAGAGCAAAAAACAATATCAAGAATGCTAGATTAACAGCTTAACGTGGAAGAGAGGAGGGGGGGGGGTGTTTGCTTCAACTTACTCATGACGAAGTTCGCAAACTCAAGGGCGTTGACATTATTTCCTGATGTGAATATACTATTTGGATCCTTTGGTAGATTTTTAAGACGAGGACTAGATATATTTTGAAGGAGAAGTTGGCCATACTGTAAAGTATTCGCTAAAACGCAAAATGAGCAAATATTAACATTAAATCTACCAACTGGAGTTTAGATAATCAAATATTGTCCGCTTGTAATATGAACTATCACGGATAATAAAACGTGAATAACCAGGAAGAAGTGAAAACAAAAATTTATGACTGCAAGACCACGTGTTAGAAACTTCATAATGGATTAGTGTTGACTGGCCGGAGAAATAAAAAAATAATTACTATTGAATTGCTTTCTAGAAGACGAACAAAACATTTAATGGACATTAACCGTGTTATGCTGTGACCGACTTCGGTGAGGACATGAATGTGACCATTCAATCAAGAAATGATATTGCACTTTTTGACATTTCTATTTCCATTAAAGCATTTTAATTCCGTAATTTCCAATATTTGACATCAATTACAAAAACACGGAAGATGAATAGCAACCAATGCGCAAACGCATTTTATGCATGAACATTTACTAATACAGATTTGATGCTGTAAAACTAACTCCACAGGGTACTACAGAGTAGACTAAATTTCTTCTGCATTCTGAATGACTACCCCCTCTATCCTAGTCAATTGGTGGGAATACTTCACCTAACAAGATTTGGAGATCACCAGTAATACGACGAACTGCTAAAAAACCAACATTAGAAAAACCAATCTATCCCGAATTCCGTTTATGAAACAAAGAATTTAAAAGAAGCCTTTATTTAAAGCGATTCATCTTATTGAACTTATACAAATTTTGTCAAAACTAAAGTGAAAATCAGTCAGGAAACGTGGAAGAAAAAGTGAAACCGATTAGCAAATTCTGGATAAATTTACAAACATTAAATTATATCATCGGCTGGCCATGAAGAAAAAAATATATCATAGCCAATTAAAAAAAATAAGTAAAAAAATTAGATCACATTATGAGTCTCATTGGCTAAATGGAGCAAGGTTATACGGTATACTATTTTAGCCAATGATGACAAGCAATGCATCTACACCACAGGCAAGCGAGCGTACCTAACCAATAAAAACAAAGGGCCAGTAAAAATGCGAAAGTAAGGTGCAAACGCAAATGGGCCTATCAGCATTAGGTTAAAGCACATAGACACGCACGCAACATGTGAGCGATCAATAATGGCGCGCCTAATAAATCGAGCTACAATCAAAAGCGAAAATTAGATCAAAGGGAAATAGATTGTACTCAAGTATAAACAGCAAAGATATATTTAATGCCTAACTTATACCGAAATGCAAATGGGATAAAAAATAAGACAGGAGTAGCATATGACAGCAAGAAATACTTACACGGAAATCTAGGAACGGGAATAGTTGAATTAGGAGCGATTTGTGTCCGGGACACGGGCTGAGGCCTGGTCATTGAAATTCCAGACCCCACAATGTTTGTGGGAATGATATTATTATGGTTATTACTGCAATTCATGGAACAAAGTCCTAAAAAGTAAAATTAATAATTTTCAACAATAAAAACGAGTACACCCATTAATTAGGGTAGAAAACAAATTGAAATCCCAAAATTTCGAATACTTATTATATAAATCAATATAATTGCACTATTTAAATGCCAAAACATACTAATTAATTATCAGACCTCAATCGTAGCACAAGATTACCTCGCAAGATTTCAAATTACAAATCTGAAAACGCAATGCACTTTCAGGTTATATGGTACTAACCAATTAGAAGTCAGTATTGTATTAGCCAATGGGTGTTTGAATTTTCCTGCATCATTGACAGCATTTATGGAATAAATTACATTCTTATATATCAAATTGATAAGACATTTATCTGTGATTAATGTATATTTTATTATTTTTTTTCATTACCCATCAAAATGTAAAAATAAATTACAATATTTCATGTCGAACAATTATGAAATTTTTTAAATCTTTAATAATCAACTAAGTTTTCCAAATGGAAGCACATTTATTTTTCTTTATTTTTATTTTGACGTGCTTTTCTACCCTCTGTGTTCCAAAATACACATAGGTTCAACGTAACCGCTGCAATTTGTACAAGTAATGTAAAGATTATTATCAGAAAAATGGTTTCAGCTAGTGTCGAAACATTAAATCCTCCATTTTCCAGATATTCCCGTTCATACAGTTGGGTCTTTGTTTTTCGTTCTGATTCACGTAATTTAGTGCACGGATAAGGTTCACATTGCTGTGTTGCGTATGTACTTCCTGCGCATCCAAAATCGCCTAGACAAAGCCGCCTTTTATTACGTTGTCGATGGTCTCCGCAATGAGGATAGCATTCACCCCATTCTGACCAATCTAAAATTTATTATTTGCAATATAAATAATGAACACTAATATTGAAGTGAATACTCCTATATCTGACAAGTATGGTTATCGATAAATTAAGTACCTATTCATACTCTGTAATAGTGCGAAAAATGTTGGCTTAGCTTTCTTTGCTTTCCCACTCAAAAAATTATTCTATTAGGTATTTATTCGTTTAATCGTCTCAACGTATTCAATGTCATGAACTCAACGCCTCATGCTTATAAATTCAACTCACTTGACCAAGCGTTTATTGTTCTGTCGCAGTTATCGCCAGCGTATCCAGGTGGGCATATCGCAACTTTCAATATATTATCATTTCGAATTTCTGACCGTAGACGGCAATTATCCAAGCCAAGATAATTAGAATCGCGTTTTGAACCCTTTCTGCATTCACATCGATATTTATATTTTCCTAAATATATGATTTCAGGAAATTAGAAAGATTTTTTCAAAACTAAGCCCACAATAGCAGGTGAATGAATAGCAATTTCATTTATAAACATTCTGTCCTATCGAAGATAATAGAAATACTTGCCATTGTTAGAATGATCCGGTAAGCAATTGGCATTTGGCAAATAACCTTCGCAAAGCCAGTTTGCTGTGATTGTACTGGGTAAACCTGAAATTGGATTAATAATCATTATTTAATTGAAATTATGTTCCAGCTTTCCCAAAAAGAACTAGAAATTTCAGAAAGTAAATTTAACTTCGATGTCATAGTGACTTTATTGTAAAAAATACTTGCCTAACAGAAATTCAAACAGAAATTTGCCTTTGACTTTTGACTTAAAGCTGAGCTTTATACTCTTTATAGTTTCTTTTGAAAATTATTGTTTTTTTCACTGGTATAATTGACTAAACAAAATAAAATGTTCTTTGTTGAAAAATGTCTTTTTGACATATTTACCTCGAATTTTCTTTTTGAGTTCGTCCAGTTCTTTTTCAGTGATTGGCAGTGGATCTTCACAAACATTTAGGCGCCGATCACACCTAACTCCCGAATAACCCTCCTTACAAATGCATGTCGGCCATAGTGTTGTTTTGGTAACTGTCATATTCTTACCTTGAAATAGCTCCCTCGAGTTCTTAAAAAAACACCTTTAAAAGATATGAATAAATTATGGATTTTTTATATTAATGCACAGAATAAATATATCACTTTACTCTTTAGATCCACCAATATTGCAAAAATACTCGAACTCTGCGTTCGAGCATGGGAACTTTTTCGAAGCTCCTGACGGTAATTTTTCAAATTCCACCTCCTTCGGTTCACATCGGGGAAACTGTCCTGCTACAATTTTCCCTGGATCCGTGATCCACCGATAAGCCGAAGTTATGCACTCACAACTGAGAAAATTTAAGTGTAAAACCGATTGTGCATGATTTATGTATTATTAATAGAGACGGTTTTGGAACCTACACGAACTCATGGTCATAGATACCTTTCCCGTAGACCCTGCACGTTCCAGGCATGGCATAAAGAATTTGTCCACAGACGTCTATCGTTTTTTGATGTTCATCTGTCGGTTGCCAAAGAGGCTCACTTCTGGGAAGACAAAGGTTTGGACAAATGCGATCAACATCATAGTGCCCGAATGCTGT